>SRPO01000007.1:0-180104 GCA_018360065.1 Claviceps pazoutovae
AAAGAAAAAGAAGGGTGCATCGAGAGATGGTGTGGTGGATTACCGGTTGGCGGGGCAGCGTGCAAATCTACTTGACACCCAATTTTACCTACCGCCAAGCATGTGGGGGTCTGTGCGCTGCCCAAGATCGCAAGTAGGTACGTACCTAGCGCAAGATGTGAGGAAGGCGACCAAGCCGCCATCGAATGCGCTGGGAGTCTGGGAGTCTGGGAGTCTGGGACTCGGGAGCCGCGATGCCGCTTTGCCGGTGGACGAGTCGAGTGACTCGAGTCCAATGCGCCCACTTGACTCTGTCGCTTAAGCGATGGCTTGAGCCAGCAAGCCTCAGCCGGCCATCTTGACGTGTCTGACGCGTCTCCGTCCCTGTGCTCCAGAGGTAGAATTGAGAACGGAGATAATGACGAAAGGAAATGTGTTCGCAATGCGGGCGGGGAACTGCTTGTTTTGTATCCGTCCCGCGGCATGTGCCCAAGGGACGTTCTCTGCGCTGTGCTTATATCCCTTGTAGAGAAGGCTGTTACAATTTGCACGCCATGAGAAACGAAACCTGAAGAGGGGGCCCGACGAGACCGAGGTACAACTACGTATACCTATTGGCAGCATTGCTCGGGAGAATTGTGCCAATCCGCATCTCAATTGACAACGTCCGGCGAAGTAATACTCTGTAGGCAAGAGGATGGCGTGGACAGGACTACGTCATCAGCCCCTGAGGTGCGCCCGTATGTAGGTATTACGGGCAACACAAGTGAGAAAATCAACACTCGTCACAAAGCTGTATCTTCAGTACATAGGTACCGTTGCGCACGTTGCAAAAATTATTTCCACAGCCTGCATCATCGCCCCGCGGCCCAGGCCACGGAAGTTTGTTGCCGCGTAAATCGGGATGTGAAGAGCAGTGGGCACGAACCTGACGATCGGGGATCTCTACGGCATTTCTTCTTCCCCGGCCGGAGCGAACACACAGACGACGAGGAGATGTCGATTTGCCACGCGTAGAACGTCCCGTCGTCGTCATCGTAGGCAGCCACCAGAAGTACATAGAAGAAGCTACGCGCGGCTTGGATAGGCCAGTCCCGGGTCAGAGTTCGCACGTTATCGCGATGTGTCAGGGGCTGGTGTGGCCCGCCAGATGTTTTGAGTGGCCCCTATGCGGGTTCCCCTGTGTGCCGCGAAGCAGGAACTGCAACAGGGAGTTGTGCTCGCGTCAATAGGCGTACTGTGCTGTGTGGCCAATCATTGTGCTTCCTCAGATTGCATCTTCAACCACGATCAAGGGCTGTTTGAGGACTGACCGAGCTATGTACTGGCTCATGCGCTGAAGAAAATTGAGTGGCATGTCGAAACCTCTACATACACGTGGTAGCGATGCTAGTAAACTCTGATGATATATGTTTTCTACATACTTTCTGCACAAGGGCACAAGCAGAGAGAGTCATGTACATATTTGTACGGAGTACGGAGTACAGAGTCGCGACGATAGGCGGGGGCGTGTGGAACACGGAGTCTCCGTAGACTCGCACCCCCTTACAATCTCAATTATCCCTCACATCCCTCTGATTCCTCTGCTCCACAGCCGCATCCACAATGGCACAATAACCCCTTCTCATTATTATCCAGCTTCAACCAGGTGCCTCGCACTGGCAGGGCCATTTCAACCCGAAACTTTTCTTCGACTTTCTTTCCGTTTGCGTCCACGTTTTCACAAACATCTCCGCCTCTGGCGCATTCCATTCCTTTCTACTGACTTTTGCACGCCTACGGCAATTGACCTATTGTTCCTTCTCACGCGCCTATCATCGCCTAGGTTTCGCGATCGTCGTCCGCATTCAGCTGGTCGGCCCTGAAGTTTTCGAGCTCCTACACCGTTGGGCAGTCGAGGCTGAATACCTCTGCTGTGCTTCGCACTGCCACGCCGTACTCGTCTTTGGGGGATCACGACTAGCAGGCTATCTGTCCCCGCTCGACCATTTGGACGGCTTTTGCCTGGACACCACCTTCCACTCGTCCCTTCTCGCAACCGACGACAACCTTTCTAGCTACTCGTCTCCTGGGCTGTCGCAGCCCGCAGCCTCAACACTAGGCCATGGGAAAGATGCTGCTGCATCCCCCCGCCAGACGAACCATGTTTTCTCGACCCAGACCAAGAGCTGTCTTCATCCTTGTTCTCGCCGCTATCACGACTTACTTTTTGGTCTTCAGCGGGCCTTCACCGAGATTGCACATTGTACCATACAAACAAGGCGATTCTAACCACCAAGCGGGTTCCACCGGCAGTACTGGACAGGTTCAATTGCCATTTTTAGGCACCGACGAGACAGTCGTTCTCAACCCCGACCCTGGCCATCATCATGAAGAGCCGACTGGCACTCGCGCAGGTTGGGAGATTGACATTGAGGATTTGGCCAATTGGCACGACATGACTGATCTGGAGACGAACGAAGATGTTCTCCCGGGATATGAAACAGACGGCACTCAACGGGAACCTGGTGATGTCATGAGATTACAGCATGAAAAGGATTTGCGAAAGATGTGGCGATATGCATACAAGACCACCGCCAAGTATGTATAACCCCCAAAGAAGCAAGAAAATGGTCCGTGCAAGTCGTGTGCTGGATCAATATTTCTGCTGCCTTGTCTGTGGGAGGATGAGGAAACTGTACTGACTGGGGTGGATTTAGGCTCGGGAACTCAAACTTGATTTACGGCAATACGCTGAAGAAGCTAGTCGCCGAGGACGAACACACGGAGCAACAGAAGAAGAAGCTTCGTGAAGACCCGACCATTAAAGTCGACCTGAGTGAACACCAGCCCGTGCGATTCAATCCCTATCCTGCTTATAATAGTGATGAATGGAGGAAAGCTGGCCATGCCCCGCATGTGCCTTGCAAAGGGCCGACCGGTGACGTTGTGGAAGACTTACTGGTATTTCGTGGTCGCCCCGAAAAATGGCCGCTGCCAAAATTTGGATCGTATGAATTGCTGGGTCTCGATCCAAATTTGTGCTGGGAACGCGATACCCGACTTGGGCCGTATGGGCTTCATGAGTTGAAGATCAAAAGCGGAGCGTCTTACAAGTCCATTAATTGGGACAATATCAATTGGGGCGAATTACAGAAATCCTGTGTGCTGCAAAACGCGGCTCGATTTGACACGACGCGGGAGAAGAAGAATCCTTATCTAAACAACTATCCCGAAACTCGAGAGCCGGCGGGACCACCCGCGGAACAAGCAGCACTAAAGAACGACCGAGACGCTCCATCCCTAGGAAGGAAGGTTGGCGGCTCACAGATGAAGAGACGATCCGTCGTTGATGGCGAAAACGACAACGATAAGCGATCGGATGTGACCAAAGAACCCAAAACTGCCATCCTGCTCCGTTCTTACACTGGCAAGAAATACACCGACAACGATCGACAGGTGATTCGAGCCCTGGTCAGCGAGCTCAGTCTCAAGACAGGTGGTCAGTACGAGGTGTTTCTCCTGGTTCACTCCAAGAACGAAACCCTTCCCATCCACCAAGATGCTGCATTGTACCAATCGGTCTTGAATGAACATGTTCCCGTCGAATTTCACGGCATCACGGTGCTGTGGAATGATCCGCAGATGTGGGATCTTTACCCGGCCATGACGGATGAATACGCGAGAGCGGTGCACAGCGCCCAGTGGTTGTCAGTTCAAAAGTTCAGCCAGGACAACCCACAGTTCGACTTCATGTGGAACTGGGAAATGGACTTTCGATACACCGGCCACCACTACGACTTGCTCGAAGGCCTGTCCGCTTTTGCGAAAAAGCAGCCGCGAAAGTACCTTTGGGAGCGGAACGAGCGGTACTATATCCCCGAATTTCACGGCGATTACGACACTTCTTTCCGGCAAAAGGTGGCCGAGGCCCACGGCAACGAGACGGTCTGGGGCCCGCCTGAACTTCCCTTTATCAAACCAGTTGGCCCGAAGCCGCCGCGCTCGCACGAGGAGGATGACTACGAGTGGGGTGTTGGAGAGGAGGCCGACTTCATCACAGTCGGTCCCATGTTCAATCCAGTGGACAGTCAATGGATCATCTCCAAACATGTTTGGGGGTACACCGATGCGGACCACCAGTCAACCGACTTGCCTCGTCGCACCACTATTGTCACTCAGTCGCGCATTTCGAAACGCCTGCTCGCCATCATGCACGTTGAGAATATGCGAGGAAATCATGTCGCGTCCGAGATGACAGCCCAAACCGTCGCACTGCTCCACGGCCTCAAGACGGTTTTTGCTCCTCATCCCGTCTTCATGGATCGTGATTGGAAGGGTGGTTTCCTCAACAACTGGTTCAATCCTGGGCCCCACGGCGAGTGTGGTGGGCGAGGATCACCCATGGGCTGGGGCAGAGAGCGGCGATATCAGGGTACCACGTGGTATTATCGCGCCGAGCCGCCTAACCGATTGTACAACAACTGGATGGGCTGGCCAGATACGGATATGGGAGGCCCCAGCTGGGAGAAACAACAGGGACGTCCTTGTTTACCATCAGTCATGCTGCACCCTATCAAAGACTCGATGCCAACGAAACCTGATCACAGGACTGAATTTGACCTTTTAATCGGCTAAAGATCAGTTTTCCTGTCGGTCAAGGACATGTTGGCGCCTGTGATCTGTACCGGGATTTTCGTTTCTCTCTCCATTTTATTAATCTTCTTATTGTTTTCTGGAAGGGGGTTTTTTTTTCTTTTTTTTTTCATTTTCATTTTCTCCAAGAGCTGCCAACGCTCTGCTATCTGGACTTTGCTTGCACTGTCATTGACATACCCATCCCATATTTGAGTCCTCACCTATTTCCTGACACATGCCATTGTTTTTCGGGGATGTGTCTGATTTATTTTTGGGCCGTTTCGTTTCGTTCTCTCTTCTTTCCTTTCCTATTCACCTTCTCTTCTTTTCCTTTTTGTCTTTTCATACCGGATTCTTTAGCTAGGTCTGAGATCCAGCACATGCATTGACCCGGCAATCCTGGCAAGACGGCGTTTCCCCCGGCTTTGTCGGCTCACCAAGGAGTTTTTCTGCTTCTCTTCTACCCCGGGCCAGCTTTCGTATGCCGGCCAGACCTGTCTCAGGTGCAGCTCTTGGAGAAGGGAGTGGCCGGCTATGTTATCGCAGCCAGGCGTACCTTGACCTAGAAGGCGGCTTTTTATTGGGATTGGGAGAGGGTGTTTGGTGTCACACCATGATGAACTGCGGATATGCACCAAAGCGGCGTTTGTTCCCACATGTGTGGTGGGATTATTGTTATTTCTCTGTTGCTTATATTAGGAAATTTTCCTGTCGCTGTATTATCATCAACATTCATGTCGCTATAGCGTTGCGTCACGCGCTGCAATTAACTTTAAGAGCGACGCACTTGACTAGTCGAGGAGGGCTAGTTGTCGCGGGACGTTGCAGAGACTGGCTCATACTGTCATACATTTCAATTGGAATTCTTGAACCTCGATTACTACATACAGCATAAATAGTGTATAGAAAGTGGCCATGATAATAATTCTGGACCACGGCTGAACGATTAGAGTATCAAATCCAATGATGATGCATTTGGTGACGAGACGTCGATTGTGGTACATAATGTTGGCCGTGTTGGCCGATTCGCGACGCCCCGTAGGCCATGACGTTGTGCACTCCCAGCTCACTCATCTCCAAGTCAATTTCAGTGAACCCCCCACCACGCACCATCACCTGCCCATCCATCTGTCCATTCATCTGTCCATCTCATCCATGCATCATCGGTTGAATGCGCAAACCCATTGCATATCCCGCACGATAGGAGCATGAGTCCACCACCCAGGGTAAGCAAGTCTCCTGCACTGCCTGCCTTTTTGACTACATATGTATGTACCCAGCCCTCACCTTGACCTCCCCTCCTCGCCAAGACAACCACCCCACGACGTTTCCTCCGACCCAACCGCCCCCCGGCTTCACAGACGACACCCCTCAGAGCCCTCCCGCAGGCAGCGCAATTCCAATCCACGCCGCGCTTCGGCTCGTCTTCCGTGCCGAGGCCCTCGCAGAGGAGAGAACCGAGTATTGAGGATGTGGAGGTAGATGAGAGGCAGGCTTCTTTGGGCGGGAGTGTCACGGGCTGGGACCAGGACGAGGATGAGGATGATGATGATGATGATAAGGATACGGACACGCCTGGTTCGGTGGGAGTGCGCCGCGCGGGACTGAGGAGGGGACTTGATCTTGAGATTGAATCTATTACGAGTGCGTCGTCTAGCCCCAATGCCCACGCACACGCACACGCACACGCACACGCACACGCACATGGCTCATCGCCGGGGGTCTGGGACATGCGCGACGAGGACATGGAATCTGAGGATGAGGAGCCTGATCATGATCACGGGAAGGCGAGTCCGCTGTCTTTTGTTGCTGGGGATAAGGGAGCGAAGAGGCGGAGGATATTAGGCGGGTCTGTGCGGGGAGGGAGCTCTATATCTTCGTGGTCATCCTCCTGGGAGAGAGAGAGGGAGAGGGAGAGGGAGAGGGAGAGGGAGAGGGAGAGGGAGAGGGAGAGGGAGAGGGAAGAGGGAAGGGAGGGGGGGGTTGGAAAGGAAAGGGCGCAAGACGGAGGGGATATGACTCCCACGGGGGGAGCATCTATCGCGGAAAGCGAATCTGCTTCCTACGTGGGTGGTAGTCTTGATGTCCGGGAGGAAGACGAAGATGACCAAGACAGCCAAGGAGGAGGAGGAGAAGAAGAAGAAGAAGAAGAAGAAGAAGACGAAGATGATGACGGAATGCATGGGGGAGGAGGGGGCCGCAAATCGAGACCCTCGCACCAACAACCCATTTTTCAACCTCCTCCCCCCTTCAAACCTCCCGATATACCGGATATTCCACCCGGAAACAACATCCTCCCCATGGGATTCTCTCCGCGGCGCCCGCGCGGTAGGCCTTATCCCCCTGGGGGAATGGCTGCACAGCTTCAGGCGTGGCTGTCAGAGGTACGGGGATGGGATGGGGAGTCTAGGCCGGCGAGGAGGATGGTGGTGGGGGAGGTGAGGCCTGGGCCGTTGATGTATCTCGCGAGGGGGCGATGTGAGGACGGGCAGGACGGGCAGGACCGACAGGACCGACAAGATGGGCAAGGACAAGTCGGGAAGGGGTATATTCTTGCGGGAGAGGGCAAATTAACGGGCATGAGGGGAGAGGAGAGGGTTGTGGTGCGGGTTGGGGGTGTAGTTGTGCTGGAGGAGCCGGTGTGGGAGGTTGAGTTGCTGGGGGAGATGTGGACGGTCGTGTGCAATTGGAGTGTTGAGTCTTGAGCCTTGAGGGCGAGGGCGAGGGCGAGGGCTAAAGGTGAGGTGGTGAGACAGTGCCAAGTGGTCATGGAGATGAGGGTGTTGAGGTGTTGAGGCGTTGACGGGCTTTGGACAGCACACGGAATTGTGCATTGCATACAGACTTTTTCTATCAAAGGGCACACAATGGTAAGAGTATGATGTATACACGGCAGGATGCTCTACTAGAAAAAGGATTCACCTCTTATCTCCCATCATGACCGGACTCCTCCCAACAAGCCACTCCTGAACCAACCCCGCATAGTCTCCCGGCTCATACCCCTCCAGCAAATCGCGCACCCACGATCCTTTCCTCCACGACCGCACTCCCAGGTCATTCAGCAACAAGTCTACATATGGCAGCGCCTCGAGCGCCAAGTCCGGCACCGCAGCCCCATAGCGACCGCACGGATAGCGCCAGCGGCCGAACTGCGTGTGCAGCATCACCTCCCTCGCCAGAGCGTCGTGTGCGAGCCCCCAGACCGGCTCCGGTGGCGGCGCACGCGTAAGCTTGCCATCAAAGAAGGCGCAGATCCAGAGGGCCTGCACGGTGGCGATGATGGGCGTGCTGACGGAGGAGAGCATTCCTGCATAGGCAAGGGTACGCCGCGAGAGGTGCGTGGCATTAACGGGCACGATGAAGCGGTAGTTGCGGAGCGGGCCGCCTTGATTCGAGCCATCGTCGATCTTGCTGGTGTGACTATCGCGAAGCATAGGAAAGCTGGCCAGGATAGATTCGTCAGCCTGAGACGCGAGCTCCTGCATCGTTTCTGGGGAGAGGGCGTCGAGAGAACTTGAGGGGGTTGGACCGGCGCTTATGAAGCGTATGGGACACTGCTTCGTCCAGCCTGTTGCACAGACGAGGGCATCGACACCATCGAGGCTAGTCCCGTCGGCGAGGAGGACCTCGCGGCCGCGCAGACAGGCCACGTCGGATACATGTACCTTGATGCGGCTCTGGCGTACGAGATCGTGCACATTACGCGCGTAGTTATGAATGCCCAGCGCGCTACCTGTGTAGAAGATACTCCACCATGGCTGTAGCTTGCGCAACTCGGCATGTCGTCGATAGCCGTTCGCGCGCACTACGTCAGACCCGAGTGCGGCCCAGACCGCCCGCGTTAGCAGCCGGCCCGGTGCCGTTCCGTGTAGCAATTTCCGCGGCAGGCGGGAGCTGTCCTCGGATCCCCATGGACATGGACTGAACCATGTAAGCAGTCGTGTGTGCAGCAGCGCCTCGAGTTTACGCTTCAGAGGTGTCACGTACGCCGGGCAGAGCCATACGGGGCCGTGGCCTCCCGGTCTCATCACCAGCTCGACGCGGGAGTATCGTGCTCCCGTTGCCAGAGCGTATGCGCAGTCGTACGCCGACTTGCCCGCGCCCACGACCACTGCCCTCGTGCACGACTGTACTACGCTGCTCTGCTGGCCGAGTTCCTTGACGTGAAACAGCGGCGCCGTAAATGTCTCTTGCCCGGGAAAGCGCGGCATATTGGGCTGCGAGGTCAGTCCTGTGGCGATGATGAGTCGTTTCGTCCGGAGCACCTCCTGAGTCTCCTCCTCCATTTTCTCCTTCTCCGACATCAAACTTGGCCAGACATGGACCTTCCATCCAGTCTCCATCTCCTCTACCGTATCCACGTGCACGCTGAGCCTCGTCCTCTCGAGTATCCCGTGCGCGGCCGCAAAGTCCGTCAGATAGCGGTGCAAAACCTCCCCGGGGATGTGCTCCCCTTCTCGGATGCCGTATATGGCCTCGCTCATGGGGAAGTCGGGGAACTCGTACCCACCCCGGAGGTTATTGGAATGGAGGCCGGGATAGACTCTATCGCGGGACCATGTGCCGCCGCAGCTGGAGTCTTGGTCGAGAACGAGTATGCTCTGGAGGGGGTGCAGCTCTAGGTATGTCTTTGCGGCGGCGAGGCCAAACCAGCCTAGGTGGGTGTTAGTACTGAGGTGAATGACGAGGACGACGACGACAAAATGAATTATGATGATGATGTTATCATGATCATGACCATGATACTAGCAAGAAATTTACGCCAATCAAATGCCAGCCAGGAGAGAAGCGACTTGCCCGCTCCAATGACAATCAAATCATGCTCTTTGTGTGGTGGCATCGCAAAGTACGTCGTCATGTACTCTGAGTCTACATAGCCAATTCTGTGGGCGAATGACCTCGATAATGGCAAAGTCCGCCTATTCTCTTCTTCTCTTCCGCAGGCTTCTTATACTTCATTTTCCCCGTACCCAGCGTGGCTCGTTACACAACATGTTGCTGACCATTAAAAAGGCTGTGTCACGGGATGGATCTGGTCTGACCACCGAGATCGTATTGAGATCGAGATCTTGGACATAGGCACATTCAGTCCATAGCGCACCTCAGAAGCGAGGGGTAGGAGCTTATTCAACAAACTGAGTAAGGCCACAGCTCAACCAAGGAAAGGGAAATGTTGGAATCGCCACCCTCAATAGGCACTTACGGTGCAGCGCGCTAAGGACCGGTGTGTGAACCTGAAACACTTGAGGTCTCACAACATCAGGAGCCGGTGTGCAGCTTGCACACGGCTGGGGGGGATGAGACGCCCTTATCTGGTATATGAGACCACACCTCTGACACTTTCCTTCTCCCCTTTCTCTTCTTCGATAGCTTCCATGAATATACTAGATTGTTCATGTCAGCCACCTTTGCGTATACGCAACCCTTGCGGATTTGTTCCAACAGGAAAGATCAGAGTATAATTAATCAATGGAGAAGAAAAGCCAGAGCCCAGGTACAAAAAAAAAAAAGGAGAGCTCAGAGCCTCAAGGTTCGTAGCAGCATATGAAAGAAAGAAGAAGCTGAGCCTCAGAACCCGGTTTAAAAAAAAGGGCGCGGGGGGGGGGGAGAAGAATCGTCAGCTCGTGCGATAAAGGAGCCAAGAGCCAGAGCAAAGGACATCTCCGAACCTCGGACAAGAGATCGCCTCTATCGAAGGTCATTATGTGAACAAGACTGCAAGGCTCGCCAAGCACTCGGAAGACGAACCATAACCTCTAAAAAGACCCTTAAGCTAAACTTTAAAGTCTATTTTATATTGCATATTGAAGGGGAAGTCATTTCCGTTCAATGTCCCTTATCATACCCTTGTCACACCAGTGCTACAGGGATGAGAAAGGGGCTTACGGTACCAATTTGGGGCCCGGAGCGGCTGCTCCAACATCTCACATGCGAGATGATACTCGAGAGTCGATGCAGTTCGCCACCTCGTGCGGACGTTTCCGCCCCCAAGAAGTAAAACACCCAAAGTCAGTGGGGGAGATGCTTGCGCCGCAAATTGGAACTGGCAGCAGACACTTTCTTGCTTGCTGCGAGGCACAGATTCAGACGAAATGGGCTTCTTGTGCTCAAAATGCCATGGCCAGGCCCAGCATAGCCACCATGCGTCCAATATTGCTACGCGAACGGCAGTTCAACCGTGGGTGGAACAGCAAATGAGGTCAGGTAGCGCACACATTTCTCGGCAGAGACGCGAAATGTTGCGTTGCCGACGTTGTAGAAAATACACGAAGGAATCTGTGCGTGGACAGACAGAATAGCACTTTGGGGAAAAAATCGCACATCAAGACAGATACATAGTAAAAAGGAAGGAGCAAAAACACATGAAACGTTGAGGAACTGCAGTTACCTACCTGTTAGAGTAGGGTTGTAAATCGTCAAAGCACACTGGCGAGTGGTGGCGCTGATGTACTCCGTATGTTTGCTCTGGGAGATAAAGCTGTGATTTGTTAGCCCATGTTCATCACACCACCACAACGACCAACTCACATCTAGGAGGCATGTATGTACTTTTACCCTGACTGGAATGCTTCACACAATAGTCACAACTGAAGCAATGATTCACACCACAAAAGGCAAAATGTCATGTTCACGACAGGTACACCCAAAATTGTTCTTTCCAGAGGGCAGAAGCCACTCCTACTATTATTATTAAAATCCAGCTTTATGCGTATTACTCAGGAACATTAAACGACGCAAAACGTAGGGGCTCGCGCGCGATAAGGTTTAGGGAATGGCCACTTGCATATGCCTAGCCGCCCAAAGGCTGCTGTGCTTCACAACAGCCTTGTCGACCGTCTCGGACAAGCGCGCCGGCCTCATGAGACCTCGGGCCTTGGGAGAGGCCTCGCTGCGGCGGCCAGGCTTGGACCCGGCGATGCCGCCGTAGGCGCACTTGGCACCGTTGAAGGCCGCATTGGCAGCCGCCTTCCAGACCTCGGCCACGTCCGAAATCATGGGCGCAGTCCAGAAGAGACGGCATTCGGATGGCTCGTAAATAAATTGCGCAGGGATACCGTCGTCGATGTTGTCGCGCAGGATCTGGTCGCGCACGTTGAGGGAGGTTGCGGTAGAGCGTTGCATGGGCAAGGTGGTGAAGCGGCTAAACTCGGCCAGGGCCTTTTCGTCCTTGGTGTTCTGGGCGGCAATGCCGACGAAGCCGTGCACGTCGTCAAAGGTGAGGGACTGGAAGCCCTTGACGCCTCCGATACCCTGGATGAGACCGGGCTTGGGACGACCGCCCATGGCGATTGACTTGACGCCGCCTTGGTGGCGCAGAAACTCGCCGGCACTGGTGCAGGTGGATGAGCAAGAGCCGTCGTAGAGGACGACGATGTCTTCGGGCTGGAAGTACTGGGGTTGTTCAGTGAGGCTACCGTATCCGGTAATTTCAATGCCGACTCCATGAATAGGATTGCTGGTCGCGATAGGGTCGCTGAGGTTAAATCGCATCAGGGCAGTGTAGTCCGTCTCCTTCAATGGATGAGGAGAGAATTTGTCGATAAAGGCGAGAAAGTCGTTGTTGGTGATATTCATGTCATGGCGGAAGTTCAACCACATCTCGCTGAGTTCGATCAAGTCACTGTCTCCCTCTGCCGTGGGATCGACATTCTTTACCATGTCAGAGACCACCCGTGCCGTCTCCAGATGGCTCTTGCTTAACTTCCACCGGGAGTTTCCTTCCTGCACCGTCTTAGGGAATAGTTGACGGAAAAAGTCGTATCCAAGCATAAGCGCGCCGCCGCCATTGTTCTGGAAGTCAACCACTAGCTTTTTCTTGCCGGCATCCTTGCACTCGCTCAAAAAGTCCATGATGACGGCTTGGAACTCGACGGTGCTCGAAGGTCCAAAGGACGAGATGGTAATGACGGCGACATCATCCAGACCCTGTCCCTTCAAGTAATAGCCAGTTACAGTCCCATCCTGCGTGGAGATCTCGGGCGTCGGGTAGCCCGTCAGAGAAGAGCTACGGGGAGGGGATTCGGGGCCCGGGGCGACCGGCTTTGACGTGCAAAACTGCTTGTACATGGAAGGCCCATCCTTCACGCCGCCCATGTCACCGACCACGTCGGCCAAGTTGTCAAGCACCACAGTGGTGCCGTTGGCAAAGGTAAGGGATGTGGTGGGACCGTGGTAGAAGATGGCACTTCGACCGCCGGCGACAAAGGTACCAAAGCCTGAACTGACTGTAGGGTCTGCAGCGGCTGCATTGGCCTTGGACCAGAACATGGTGTTGTACGCGGCATCTGCATCCTGAAGTAAGCTAGCTGCATTGACAGTATCCTCGAGGTACTGAGCGGCGTCAACACCGTTGATCTTGGTAATGACTTGTGCAGTATTTGCGTTGGCAACAACTTCTTCTGTTTAATGGCACCCAAGTTAGCAAAAGTTTGATCACCCCGGCAAGTAGATATCAACAGCAGGAGCGCGAAAGACGTACGCTGCAACTTAATTTGCGGCAGGGACGTGCCGTCCTCACTAATCGAAACGAGTGGCAACGACTGGCGCTTGAACTTGAAAGCCTTGGATAGCAAGTCGGGATAGAAGACAAAGTGACCGTCTTGGCCAGGAGCCCACACTTGTTTGTACAAGTCGATCTGAAACTCGTATTCGCTCGCGTATTTTCCGGCCTGTAGATTGGACTTGACCTCGGCGAGGTTGGCGAACATGTCGAAGCCAGGGTAGGCGTAGTCCTTGGGCGGATTCTTCTTGAACGCAGCGTCACTCTGCCACTCGAGATAGGGCTCAATGGCGTCGACCAACTTAATGGCCTCATCTTTTCCGAGCGGTACGGTGTTGAGACACTCGTAGGCAAGGGCCGCGGGTACCACTGGGACATCTGGATAGAGCGCAGAAGGGGTCAGCAAAAAGAAAAAGAGAGAAGAGCCGGTGGCTGAGTCTGTCTCGTCTCCCGAATGTGAATGTGAAAGTGAGACAACGAACATGTGACCAACGTCACAGACATGGTGATCACAACTTATACAAGAGAGATGACAGAACAGCACTGGGTTCACCCACTTATTTTCTTCTTCTTCTGCTGCGCCCACGAGGCGCTGACCTGGGCGCATGCATGAGCGTTGTTGGCTTTGCCAGTGGGCGCAATAGAGTTGCCAGTGGGCGTAGGAGCTCGCGCTGGCAGTGTCGGGGTATGGGTTGCCTGTGCAATACAGCCACAAGCGCTCGAAACCCTCAGAGGTGCAACAGCATTGTATTGGTCCTTGCAGTGGTCGGCAACATTTCTCGGAAGTTTCGTTGGCATCGGAGCACCGGTAGGTGTGAGGTATTTGGCACAGAAAGCCCTGGAGCCCCCGGAACGACCAGGGAGGTGACGCACCGCCTTCAAGCAATCGTCTGCATTACAGCTGCTGGGGGCGGCAAAGGCGACTTCGGCAGCGCTGGCGAGCAAGGCCGCGATGGTGATGCTGGTTGTCTTCATGTTCTGTCTGTGGCCTTGTTACAACAACTGAGCGTCAAAAGTGCTCAGTGTCTCGGGTGATGGGTTGTCTTGGCGGTAGACCCGAGTGACCTTGGACTGACAGACAAGTCCAGGTTTCGAAACAAAGAGACAATGGCTTTCTATATTTATGACGAGCGTCATGCAGCCGTGGCGCATCTCTCTTCCCCCCGAATATAGCGCAAGTCGTCTACCGCAAGCGAGTTCATGTCAAAAGCTCATCTCATTTGGAAGCGTCAAGGGTTTCCCCCGCCCCCAAGCAACGTGGCATCGCATATTACGCGCCTCTACCTAGTACATAGTTAATTGCCAAGCCAAACAGGGTTAGATCGTGCCGTCATGGCTATGACTGGGGTCACAAGAACCTTTACTTGAACTATCATCCCTTTCTTCTTGCAGTCGGGCTCTGGGGTCTCCCTGACTATCAAGCTCTATGTGCTGTCATGGAATCGTTGTAACCTGGAACTTGGCGCCCTTGCCTTCACCAGCGCGGCCTCGGAGATAAAGCTAGTTTCATCCGTTCATTTGAGCAATGCATTCCGAAGGAATGCCTAGTAGCCGAACGTGGGACGCATTGGACGAAGGTACGTATCATAGGCGACCTCGAATGCGGGCCGACATTTGCCTAGCAAGAGGGTGCTGCAGGCATCTAGCAGTGCAAATCTCGCCTGGCGGATGTCGCGGATACGATGACTGGCCAATCTCTCCTTCTCGGTACGAAAGATGTGAATTATACGCTGTTGAATGGTTGGTTGGAGGGTACCTCAAGCGATGCAAGGCGGAAAAGTCTCGAGCCGGAACCGGCAGCATATCCGAACGGCAGCTGGGAAAAGACGTACAAACTCTGTGCGCTCGCGAGCCGCATTTCACAGTATGTACCGCGTTCCTACCGCGTTCCTGCGTGCTTGATCCGAGCTGAGTATTCCGTATGTATGTGACCGGCGCATGCAGGCGGCACTGCGACGTCAGGGACTTAGGGTTCATTCTGGAAGGATTCGTCGAACAGCCTAAAAAAGGGGATGCCAATGCAAAGGAGCAACAATCTATGGGGAATTCCCCACCCAAGTAGCCTGGCAATCTGTGCCTGGAGAACTCGTCCAAACTTGCCGCCACACAATGCTGCCGCGCGTATGTATCCAGATTCCATAGCCAGGGGATCGTTGGGGCCAAAAGGCTGCGTAAACGTCTTCCCAATAATCATGATCTGAGCACACAAAAGTCAGCGGTTTGAAGGCGAGCCGTGTTTGCATCTGCGGGGAATGCGGACGAGCGACGAGCGTCGGTCGCTTTATCCACCGGCAACTTACTCGGACGGCAGCCGAAACCTTCTTTTTGTTCGATATGTATGGGGATTTCCAGCATTGCAGCAAGTAGCTACCTATGGAGGTGTGTACATGTACATACATACCTACCTACCTATATGAACCTTAGCGCGTCAAGACTCATGTCATGAGAACGACGGCCATCGGGTGGCTTTGACTCATAAGTTCTATCTTTTCGTTGCAGGCTGATGATGAAGACGGCGATCGGTGCCTGACCAGTGTGCGCGGAGCTCACGTGGCGCACCTTAAGCGCCGCGAACGTAAGGGGCGTCACGTGGTAGGTAGGCCAGGCGCCGGCACTGCCAGACAGCTGCCGCCGCTCCCACTTCAGCCATGGCCCATCAAGGCATCTAAGGACTGGGATGGACCCCTGCCCTGCATTTGGAGAAGCGATCAATCTGAAACTCCGTATGTTCATCCACGAGAGCTAAGTTTAATATGAGCACTCTCCCTGCTGTCCAATCCCGTCTTCAATCCCGTCTTCAATCCCTTCCCCATTCCTTCTCCATTCCTTCTCCGAGTCCAACCCTTTCCCGAATCTCTTCCCAACCCATGATGATCGGATGCCACCATCGTCATGGGAGCCGCCGTCGTGGCATTTCCAGTTCAGAACCATTCCATGATCCATCAGTGCAACATGCCACCTCAATCTCGACTGCTCTCGGGTTGTCTCCACAAACAGGATGCTCACAGCGGGATGACATAATGTAATGTTGATCACTGACGTCTGATCAACATGATGTGCGTACAGCCACCGGCTAGCAGCTCTCTCTATGCCCAAAAATAGTTCATCCTGCATTCCCCAGGCAACTTACAATAATGATCTACAGGCATCTGTTGCCATATCTCACCGTCTTGACGCACCAGAGACCCTTGCAACAAACCGCGTTGTTCCCGAGACACGCGTCACCCCTATGCGCACATTGAGTTTGTCGTCCAGAAAGCTCCGTGTCGGCACTGGCCAAAGCGATGCCGGCCAGAAGAAATGCGACTTGCATGAACAGCTTCATGATTATTCACGTGGATGTGGACGGTATCGCGTGATATGATTTCTGATTTAAGAAGTTTATTGCGAGGTCGTGCTGGGTGTGCTCGATCCGAATGATTGCAGGGGCGATGGCCTCTTTAAATGGGAGTTTTTGTCCATGCCTCCAACATCGGAACACTCAAAGTTACACGTTTAGTTTCCTGGGACCTGAGTACATCATGAACAGCTTCAAAGTCTGTCTTGGTTGTGCACCATTCTGGACTTCAGCCTCACAGCCACGTGTGATCAAATTACAAATAGCTTCAAAAGTTCTGTCTTGGTCGTGCTGTTGTGCGGCTATGCTGGAATTCAGCTCGCAGCCATTGAGACAGAACCCGAAAAGTGCAGCACCTATCATTTGAGATATCTGACATCATAGCTTCCCTTTACTGTTTCACTGCAGCTCAGCTTTGCCACGAATATAATTAAGTCTACTAATAACTAAGAGGTGCGAAGCGAAGGGAACAGTCAGCGGAAGGATGACCCATGCAAATCTTGCCCAGCGAAGTCGGTAGCCACCATAAACCGCTGTGCAAGTTCTTTCAGACACGAAGGATGCTGCGCGACGGCCAACTAGGTATGATCAGGCGATCTACTATGGGGAATGAAGTGACAGAACCGTCGGCAATAACACCGTGTTCCAATGCTATAGGGCAATCCAGTTGGGGACAACTGACATCAAGGCCACCTCTTTCGCGCGCACCAGTTGTACTAATAGTAAGTATGCTACACCGAATTGAATCACCTTTTGTGTGAGAAGAGTCTCAGGGCGTCTGATGTTGGTTTTATCCCTTGACATGCTGAAAGCGCGGCAAGAAATGATGGCCTCATACAGAGTAAGAATCTGGAAGACCGCCAGACTATTGCAGTTGTTCTGCTTGTGCCATAAACTGCAAATGTTACGATATTGTATTTGGTGACAGACGACGCTCACTTCTCTCACTTCTCCTCCAGGCAACTTCAGTCCGTACGTACTTTGGCGAAAACATCTTCGTGGCCATAAGTAGACAGAGGCGTTGAGATTTCGCTATAAAAGCTCTCTCCCACAGAAAGCTTCGTGTCTGGGCTACCTTGCGAGAAACTTCGTCAACGTTTCTTCCAAAGGCCCCTTGGGCAGCTGTATATGTACATAATGTGCATAAACTGACTCGCATCAGGAATCTAACCGAAACTTTACCCTATATCTGCCTCCTACATTGATAGCATTGTGCCCAAGCGAGCAGCCATGCCGGCTGCGGAGAACCCTACGCCCCAAAACAGTCACGATATCCGGGATCGTCCATGATCTGCTTCGGGTCGTTATGATGGCCCTGCCACAGTCCTACCCATGGGCAGTCCAAATAAATCGCAGATGTGTGGATCTCGATCGAAGTACACAACACAAATAAGTAGCGGCGAATCGCGATCTACAAGGTTGAATGAAGGACGTGACTACCGTTCGCACCCCGGATTGCCTCGTTCAGACAGATCGGATTGCATAATTCTGTTTGGCCAGCCAATGAGCAAGAGCCAAGAGGCTTTTGTCCTCTGGTGCATTGTCACGATGCCTCCAGAGTCCACCTATGGTCGAATACATACTCCGTATACACTGGCCCGAAAGCCACCGACTTGATACAACCCAACGCATTTTTGAACGCAGGCCTCGCACTGGCCCAGAGCCTTGGCAGAAATTTCCTCACCGTTCTCACATCGGACGCCTGCCTTCTCCCGTAAATGCCAAGATGCCCAGAGTGTCCATCTGGATTCGTTGTTGCAACGTGTTGATCTGGTCCCAAATCGCGACGGAACAGCCGATCCACAACTCAAAACACATTATGGCAGGGGACCCCCCTTCCCTCCAAAGTCAAAATAACAATAGATCGGGGAACAGCGCTCTTTTCATACTAGGTACATACATACCTAGCAATACGTATGTAGGTAGATTGGGCCTCCCTTGTCGATGCCGTAGAAGTGTGGAATAGGCTGAGACGCTGCCAACGCCGAGACCAAGACCCTGACGGGCCACCGGGGCCGAGACGGCAGGTTCCTCGATCTCGTTCCGTCGACACGTCGGATCTCTCTCTACCCCATGGCACGGGCAACCCGGGCTTTTCTTTCCTTGTTTCTAGTTCCTGCTGTATCGTGCTTTTGTTACATACATATGAGGGGCTCGTTCTCCATGTCAATTATGCCGTTTCACGGCATCAGACGGGATTTGCAGCAATGCAGTTGGCTTTATGTATGCTACACACATATATTGCCATGTCGATTTGCTTCCTCAGGATCTCTACCCTAAAAACACAAGGCGGAATTTGGAAACTTGCAAACTTGTGAAGCGATCCTAGGATATCGGGAACGTATGGGTCGGAACTTGGAACAGAGAGTTCTCAGTTTAAACTTCTTATGCGCTTACACTCATCGTGAAGATTTGAAGAGCGTCATTCGCTACATATCGTAAATTGAACCGGACCTGGGTAAAACAATCGCCGAGCTGCGGCAAAAGAAGTCCAACCGGGGCGCCAGGTTGCATCGGGCAGTCGGCCGAAAGGTTAACGCTGCGAGGTGAAATGAGTCGGATCGAGGCCCACTACTACTCCGTACAAAAAGGGGGTTCAAGATGTCGGGGATACATAAAGAGAGCATGGTGTTTGCTGCGCTGCGCGGCCAATGGCCATCGATAGGTCGCAAACATGGAGATATGAAGTAATAACACGGAGAAAAGTGCGTGATATTGTGTTTGTGCGACTAGTAGGTACCCAAGGCTCGTGTACCTATGTATCTCATCTTGAAGAGATCCTGTGCCGTCTCGTGCGTCGTACCTTAAGGTGCCTGGTAGCCCCTGCAGGACCTGCTATGTACA
This sequence comes from Claviceps pazoutovae, assembly GCA_018360065.1. Taxonomy (NCBI): domain Eukaryota; kingdom Fungi; phylum Ascomycota; class Sordariomycetes; order Hypocreales; family Clavicipitaceae; genus Claviceps; species Claviceps pazoutovae. The sequence goes on from SRPO01000007.1 coordinate 19,278, forward strand.
TGCAGTATGTACTCCGTACTCCGTATGTACTGCTCCCATTCCGAATGCAGACCCCAGAACGGCAGTTCAGCAGACCAAGCGGCGTCCTGCGTGTCGGGAGCGGTAGCCGGAGAAGTCTCGTTCCAGAGACAGTGACCGAACGAGGGCAGATGAAAGGCGCTGGCAGGTACTCGTGGGTGCAACCCAAAAAGGGCTCCCACAGTTCACTACATCTAGCGAGTGCCGGGAGTCTGAGAACAAAACACTTCAAGAACAGGAAAATTCCTTCAATTATGTAGGTGGGAAGTTGGAAGTTGGAACTCCTGAGTCCGGGTACTTCTTCTAACTTCTTGGTCACGAAACGCGGGCTGAGCCGTCAATTGCGCTTTGCGCCCGAGTTATAGCAACAACAACCCACGCTTTATAACTCATGTAACTGATCCTGATCAGGTACAGTCTCTGTAGATACTGAATTCATCCCCCAACAATCGTCCTATGTAGGTATCAATTGTAGCAGGGTGTACGGAGTACCTAGTGGAAGCTCTTTTAAGGTTGCACCCACGAGAACATACTTCAGGCTATGAGCACTAGGTACCCGTGATCCCACGTAGGGCAACAAGTTATGTACAACATATAACATGCTAGACGGCAGGCCCAAACGTATCATGGCCCCGAAAGAGCATACTACCCTAGGTATGTGTTGGGAAAAGCAGTCGCCGACGGCCGTCGCCGACTATTCATTAGCTTGCGAAACGCCATGGATAACAAGAACTTGCCAAAAGACGTGTATTCCGGCAAAACGGTGCCAATGCTTGCCGTTGCCAATATTCATCAGGAGGTACATAGTCCTTGTGGCCGAGTTGGCCGTTCCGCAGTGTCAGCCGGCGGAGGAATTGGCCATGTCACGACTCACAACTTCGTCGCAATCTCAGAAAGCCAGCGTTCCCGATAGGTATGGCTTCATCATCCATGTCATATGTGCTTCTTCGGGCGTGAAACGGCAGTTCAGTTTCCGCACGGATAATAGAGGCATGTACGGTTGGGTCGTAGACTCGTCGCGTGGCTCTATCAACCAACACTCGTGGCATTTTGTGTCATATACTCCGTACCTACGCGGCCCAACGCAGCCCAACGCAGCGGGCAACTTCCTCGCCAACATCATTTGGGGCATCGTGAGTGTTATCAAAGTGTTACGAACCAGATAAGACTTCATCGACACCACAGACGGTACAGACACTCACTAATAAGTTAAGGACGAATGTCTGGTACCGAACGCCTCGCGGATGCCGGACCGATAGAAACAAAAGCACTAAGCAGAGTGCTGGACGGATAGATACAAGCGTTTTTACATGTCTTTGATGCACTGGCCAGTGTCTTCGTACTCATCTGTCAGAATACCTAACGTGGACCTTGCGATTCAAATGATAGTAAGTAATAGAGATAGGATTATCATCAGAGACATAAAACACATGTCATCTGCATCGGCAGAGGTATCCTCTGCCTCAGTGTTTGACTCTAGGTTGTCATCATCATATGAAATCAAGCTCCTCATCTCTGCCAGTTGACCCAACGAAACAAAACCCAGAAAAGCAAACTTCCCACGAAGTTTGAGAGTTTTAAAAAAGTGAAGCAAGAAAAGGAAACGGGTTCCGCATCGCTTATCAACAAACATTGATGAAGCGTTTTGACCCCCTCGCCTCAAGAATAAGCCCCATCGAGTAACCTTGGCGCAAAAGCAACCAAAGCAATCGCATACCTATCAATCTCGACAACAAATCCTCAGCACCCGATACCGCAAGACATGCCACCACACGGCCACCCACCATTCCGCAGCTTCTACTTGCTTCCGCGACAAGAAGATCCCAGCTCGCACCATCCCGACGCGGACTCATATCTTCGTCCATATGGTTCGAGAGATGCAAAGCTTAGATGGTTTCTTGGAGAGAAGGAATCAGGCACAGCGGATGCAGCGATGGGCAGGGCAGGTTGTCCATGACGAAAGGGCCAAGGTGCAAAAGGTCAGCCGCAGTGCTTCTATGGCGGCGCGTTTCCGCAGGCTCCAAAATGGAGACGTCCGGGGACTTTCACCCAAAGCAAAGTTTTTGTGTAGCCTTGTGAGACGCGCTGCCCGAGGAGCAGAGCGTCTCTGTTTGAAAGCTTCGAATAGCGATTTGTTGAGCGAGGGGGTGAGGAGAAAGGAAAGAGAAAGACAAAAGATCTAGGTCGGTGGTTTGAATTTTTATTCAGCTGGATTGGACCCACTTTGGGCTTCACTTGCAGGGGAGGGCGCTTATCGATAAGGCTTTTGGACGTGAGCCAATCAGTGCCAAGGTGACCGAACTCCAAGAAAGCTGAGCAACTGAAACTCCTCTGCCTCTTCGTCTGCATCACATGAACTTCTTATAGTCGAACATACCATACGCGAAGCCGCCTGCCTCTAGTACTAACCGCTCTCCGAGTCGCGAACCAACTCGTTTGTTTGCTTTCTTCCGCCTCTACCGGCCTTGAATAAAATCAACGACGCCTTTTCATCTGGAACGACAAAGGTTGGCATCATGTCTAGCCTTTTTGGGAGCAGCTCCAGCACCTCAGCGGCAAACACTGTCGGAGACCTCAAGGCAGATGTGCTCCTCCGAGATCCTCCCACCGATACCATCTCGAGTCTCTGCTTCTCACCGGCTGCCAATGGACCCGACCTTCTGGCCATGTCCAGTTGGGATAAGAAGGTTCGCGTGTATGAGATTTCTGCGGGCGGCCTGAGCCAAGGTCGACACTCGTACGAGCATGCGCAACCTGTCTTAAGTTGTGACTTCTCGAAGGTAAGCCGTCACCAATCCACGTGCCTGCTTCATTCAAGACGGTGGAACTTCTTTCCGCATACAGAAGGTTTTGTTCTAATTATCTGCTTCTTTTAGGACGGAACAAAAATAGCTTCCGCAGGCGCGGACAAGAATCTCAAATTGTGCGACTTGGCTTCTCAGAAAGACGTCATCGTCGGCACGCACAATATGCCCATCCGATCGTGTCGATTCTTCGAGAGCGGCGCCAACCCCATGATCGTGTCTGGATCATGGGATAAGACAATCAAGTACTGGGATCCAAGGCAGGCGGGAAACGCCGCGGCGACTGTGACGTGTCAAGATCGCATATTCGCCATGGATGTGAAGGATAACCTATGCGTAATCGGCACCGCGGACAGGTATATCAATGTCATTGATATGCGGAACCCATCGAAGATCTACAAGACACTCCAGAGTCCGCTCAAGTGGCAGACACGTGTAGTCCGATGCTTTAATGACTCTGCGGGCTTTGCTATCGGCAGTATCGAGGGCAGATGCGCTATTCAGTACATCGAAGACAAGAACTCGAGGTAAGATGGAGTTGCGTCCGCTTATGCATTTTGCCTTCTTTTCCTCCCTTCCCTTCTTCATGTTTACCAATCTGATCTTGATCAAAATCACATCCTACCCCAACACATCATTTCAAGAGGCTAACAAATGCAATTACCGTAAACAGTTACAATTTCTCATTCAAGTGCCATCGAGACCCGGTCGTGAACGGCAGCGCCCCGTGCTACGCCGTGAATGACATCTCTTTCCATCCTGTCCACGGAACTTTCAGCACCGCCGGATCTGATGGCACATTTCACTTCTGGGACAAGGACGCCAAGCACCGTCTCAAGGGATATCCCAAAGTTGGGGGCAGCATTACGGCGACGGCGTTCAGCAAGACGGGCAACATTTTCGCCTATGCCGTCGGCTACGACTGGAGCAAGGGTCACCAGCAAAACACGCCGAGCTATCCCCTTAAGGTGATGCTGCATCCTGTCACAGGAGATGAGTGCAAGCCAAGGCCGTCCTTGAAGAAGAAATAGATGTGATTTGCAGGAGGAAGTGCACGATAAGGTTGGAATTCAAGGACGAGACTATGGTGAGATGAGACAGATACGGATCAATCGCTTCAAGCAAGGAGGACAAGGATAGAGTAAGCACGACCAATCGAGGCTTTTGGAATTGACGACGCCGCAAGAATTCCCCCAAGAACATGTTGAGCCCATATGTTCACGCAACCGTCATCCTCCAGTATTTTCGAGCACTCAAGGCGCGAACTGGAGGATGTACGCCTTGGCATAACCATAACGCGAGTCGGCTTAATGAACGAACGCCATGACGTGAGAGCAAAGGTGATCAAATGAAATTGCGCGTGGCGCTTAGCGTGGTCTGTACTACAATATGCTATATATGTAGTCTATATATTTGCCAACTATTTACCAAAAAAAAAAAATGGACAAAACATCGCTCGTGCACGAAAATCCAGCCACAAAATACCCAGTAATAAAACCCTCATAAACATGGCGAAACGAGACGACACACAGATGGGAACATCTAAAGCGAGATTCTCTCACATCCAGCCTGGACCGTCTCACAGCCTCACCACAATGAACCTCTCGCAGCCACATCACTTCATCAGACAGCCTTCTCGGCCAACCCCCTCCTTACTTCTCCCCTACCAAGCCCTTCCAAATATCCCGAATCATACCTCTACGGCCCTCCGCGCCGGGTACATGTAGCATACCGCCCTCATCATACAAGAACTTGAAGTCAACGCCATCAACGCCATCAACGCCCAAGCCCTCCACACCAGCGTTCGGCGCCCCAGGAACGACTTTGTCCGGATCGGCGGCCACAATAGTTACCTGCGGGAGGGGATTCGCTTCAACGGCCACAATGGGCCCATGGGCCGCGGTGTAATTGTCTGGCAGGAGAGGCACGCGCGGCCCATCGTCACTGGTATAAGAAGGGGCGCTGCCGAAGAGGAGGGCCGTTGAGGGAAAGACAGTGGCGTCGATATGTGTGGAGGTTTGCGGGGCGGAAGAGGCGGGGGAGGCGGAGTGGAAGGTTTGCATCAGGGGACGTGGGCGGTTGGCCAGGGATGGTTGCGGAGTTGGACGGTGAGTTGTCGTGAGGCTGCGGGGGGTCTGGAAGACACGGGACATTAGTTTGGAGGCCTTGTAATTAGGTATGTATGTATCTGAACTGCTGAAAGGGGGAACTGGATGATGATATGTCGTGTTGCTGCTGAACGTTGTGTATGAAAATGTACGGACAGAGTCTTTTTTGACTAAGAAGCTTGGATGGCCACTGGCAGTACAAGGAGAAGCACTTACATCAGAGTGCTCGTGGCTGCGGCGGTTGTGCAGCAGCTCGGCGTACTTGGGCATGAGGGATGCTCCGGCGCTGTGGGAAGAGCTGTCGAGCAGTGCGGCCGCTGCGGGGGCGCGCGTGGCCATTCCCGCTGGGGAGCTGGCTGGCGTGCGGACGAGCTTGGCAATGGGAGCGGTGATGCGAGACATTGGATGGCCTTGTGCTGTTGCTGGTACGGGAGGGATTTTGTTCGCTTAGAGGCTCTAAAGACGAAGACAACGAAGGAGAAATGCAAAAGTGTTTGAGAAGTCAAAGTCGGGTCAGAGTTGGAGCCTGGTAATATGTATCTGCAATCAGCTTTGGGGGCGTGGGATGGCATACATGATTACAAGCATCAAACCGGCCCGGGTATGTTTAGAACGGGAGCGCTAGAAGGTCAGGTGACGGGTGGCCGGTTGAGTTGTACGAGCCTCCAAACCAGGATATTGCATGACCCAATCAGTCAACTTGGAATGGTGCTACGACGGTGAATCTGGCACGGCGAGCTTGTTGGGAATTCCGACCGAAGTTACATACTTTATCTCGCAGGGTGCATCTTATTCGCACCGTGTCACCCCACTAGGGTCGCTGGAAGCAGCTCGTGCGTTGGCGTGCTAATTGGCCGCAATGATGTGTGAGACAGTGTGACGACAGTGAATCCACGTGTACCAAGGTCCTAAGCTCGATGTTGATCATTACGTGCCACCGTCCACGACGCCGTTCTCTTGGAAGTTGGGGATATCAGGCTCAAGAGGCAACCAACGTGTTGGGAACTTGAAAAGCTACCGTGGGACGCCCGGTCACCGGTGCCCTCACTGCGTCTACCTATTCTCACTCCAAGGCATCGAGTTTCGTCTCGGCCTTCGTCCAGGACTGAAACCATGCAGCTCGTCTCTGAATGGAGGCTGACAAGCTACGCAGTAGACAGGTACATACCTTCAGCCCGAGACGCATCTTCATCATTCCGAATCCGGACTGCTCAACAGTTTCGTAGCCATGTAAACGATCTTATTCGTTGTCGACTTATCTCACCGCCACCATCCCTAGCCTGAAGGCTGAGACGTTGCTTCACCAGCGGGTTTTGTCTCGATAGCCAAGCCTCAATCTGTCTTTTTAGCTTTCATTTGCCTTTCTTGCGACCACCGCAAAGTCAGGCGCACACACCATCCACCGACCGCTGCTCCATCTTCTGCTCCCCGGCAGTTGGAGCTTTAGGCAAGCGAAATCCCCACTGGTACCTGCTTCATTCCGGTTGTCGCCAATACGGAATACATACGAGCTAGATGACGACGCACTGCTGTTTATCCGGACGGTCCGTGGGCGCTACCATGCACGATATTGACTTTGGATGGCGATCCAGAGAGCTCGTTCATTTTGCTTTGCATTGGAATGTGTTTGTTAGGCAGGTTATCTACAGCTTCTCTGGGGTTTCTCTTCCAATCGTGTATGTTAGCGGACGCCGTGAATGTTGACTGGCCGACTACTCCCATTTCAGCATTGGTCGAAACAAGACTTTTCTTCGCTGATCAACGCCATTATCATCGGTATGAATGCCGCCGGCGTGAACCGGCGTGGTATTGTGCTAGGCAGTCACAAACAGCCGCGGTGGACAGAGCCCACGAAGCTACGTCTCCTGATTTGTGTCCCGTCTACATAATCTGAGCAGATCACTTCTGAATTGTCGAAGACCCTGCTATGTAACGGGATTTTTATCGCAGATGGTCTCCGCACAATTCGGCAAATTTGAGCAAGGCCACCCCTTAATCTCGAGACGGGCGGCATCGGAAAATGGGAACTGTCGGCTCGTGCCACTTGAAGGGCGGAGTAAGAAATACGTCTTGTGTGATACAGAAATGCTGCATCCAAATTTGATACATAGTTGAGACTCGAGAGGCCAGGAGAGGGAATTGGGTCTCATGGGCTTTACTTGCTTCGCCTCCGAGATTTGGTTGTTCATCAGTCCATGACTCCATACACGTGATTGAAAGAGATTTTGCACATGATCTACGTGTACAGCATAGAGACAAGGGCTGTGTACCTGCTGTCAATATACATGTATGTAGCTGTGTGTGGACTTCGCACTAGATTGAGACGTACATCCACGCAAAGAAACGAGAGACTACAGATCGTAAAAGGGCTCTCAGGGGTTGTGAATTCGTGGTTTCGAGAGCCTCTCTGAGCTCTCTGTCTGAATTGAATGGCAAACAGCAGTGGCCAGCTTGTAGTCAAAGAGCCGATGGAATGCGCTTTCCCCGTCCGCCCCAAATGACAACTGCCAGCCAAAGCTCTACAGCTGCAACTTCGCTCCAGTGTCTATCGCAATTTTCAACGTCTCGTCTCAGGCAATGCAAACAAATGGCGTTGGACTTGTAACCTTCTTCCATCAATCGACCACAGCGACCTCGGACGTGACGGCTGTCCGTGGTCCTTCTTTTCTTTTCGCTTCCCCATGAGTGTTCAGCCTGTCGCTCTGCTGGGATCTACGGCACAAAAGAAGTAATGGAAGCAGCAGATCTTCGAATGGCCTGCATGGTAGGCAGGAATTCAATGCCTTCAGTTTTTATCACCTCATAACAACTCTGACGGACCTTCATTGCAGGCCGACCTTGGGCGCCAACGACAGGATGAACTTCCTCTTAGTGAAAGAGAGGGAAAGCGACCCTCCTACGAGCCCACTCGTCGGAATGGCACGTTACACTATCCTCCGTCCATGAAGAAAGGCTTGGAAGATAAATGGAAAGGTAGTGTTTTTGACTGTCTTGGCCCTTCAGTCTCCCTAGCGGCGCTGATGAAGTAACTTGCCAGTGACTATTCAAGATGACGAGTCGGCAGAGATGCAAGGCTTAGATCTTGGCGACAGCCGACCCTGGGCCATGACTACGGAGAAACGTGTGAGCAAGCATCATACTGACATGTACGTCGCGTTGAGTTCTTTTCCCTTCGTCTTGCTTGACTTCATTGTGATGTCGAGCTAAGGACTGATACTTGGCTTAATAGGGCGCCACTGTCAGTTTGGCCGGAACCGCAAGGACGGAACAAATCCAAGCCTGCATTTCATGCTGAGAAAGTACCGTTCAAAAAGCCCGGACGTCTTGCACCTCCTGCTGGTAAAGCAGTTATACCCCCTCCTGCAGCGCAACAACCTCGCAAGATTCCCAAACAGCAGCCCAAGAGCAAGCTTAATGCTGGGCACCCGATCATGCTCGAGACCAGTAGGCCAGATTGGAGACTCGAGAACGCCTCAGAATCAGCTCCCACCAGAAGTACTCTTCCCGCCAGGCCGGAGATACTACTCTCGGAGCAGGTCGTCTACAAAGAAAAGTGCGAATGGTTGGATTTGGAATCCAAGAGATCATATTTTGTGACGTGCACTCTCAAAATTCATCAAAGTGGAAAGGCCTTTCTGGTGTTTTCCGCCTCGAGGAAGGAGGATCGGGTGCACAATGTGCTGGACGTGTCTGCGCCAGATATTCAGGATGACTCCTGCCGGCTTTTCACTCGAGAGATGGCCAGCATGAAACCTTTTCTCTTGCAATTCTGCAATGCGTCTGATGCCAAAGAATTCGGACTTTATTTAGAAACTCTTCAGAAAGCCGCTGTGGCGGTTCTTGTGGCCCCAGCCAAGTCTGGCTACTATTCTGCAAACAGTGAGGGTCCATCAACTCTCAGACTTCCGCTTCATATCACAGAGGGAATTTCTAAGTCGAATGCGACTAAGTCCGAGGACGCGACTAAAATGCAGATCACGAGCGAAGGCGCGTTAGCCAAATCGGCTGGCGAGGAATCGTCATCGACAGCATCTGAGCAAGAGGAACAAACAATGGAGGATGTCGCCGAATCGCTGTTCGGTCTAATTGAAAAAATGATTCCATTGGCAGCTGCAGCTGGACTGAATATTGCGGAGGACGCCATATTGAACATGCGGGAGACATCGATCGAGAACTGGCTTGCAAGGGGCTCTCTGAGATCAGAGATAAGCGACATGAAACCCGAGCTCTTGGAATTGCTCTGCATTCTCGTCCGCATCAAGTATAAGGCTGAGTCGCGGAAGCATTCGGCACATCCCAAACCCCCTGTCTTACCTCCTCTGTTGGAGATGGAAAGCATTCGCTCCGATGCTAAGCGGATCCAGTACTCGATTCCAGAGATTCAAGCCCTGTCCTCGAGGGGCACCGCAGCTTCTGAATGGCTTGGCACGTCGATTGTGACCCCTCGTCGCACCCAAGCTGTTGGTCACTGCTCGCCTACTGTGCCTGTCGAAGTCGTGTCAAAACACAATGCTTGGATACATAGCGACTCGGCGCTCCAGGGGCCGGATGCCACTGTCGCCAGGCGTCCGATACCTGGCGAGGAGTTGACGACAAAGGCACCCAACCAAGAGAGCACCCCCCCACCCCAGAGCCCTTCATGCATCGATGGTCTCGGTACGTCACGATAGGCTCGTAATTAGCCAACGGATACATCGGGCGCAATGGGTTTGTGTATGCATCGGTGAATGTTCCAATCTCTGGGAGCGGACGTAGCAGTTTAGACTGCCGAAACAATGACCAACCTCCAAAGTATGAGTGAGGACTATGCTTGGAGAGTTTACTGCGATATTGCCAGAGGAAAAGGCAGTGGGCGCCGGGCGGAGCGTGATGGGGGAGATGAGGCAGCTTTACTGTCCACGGCTGCGCAGCGGATTCCCATGTTGCTTGAACGTTATCGGTCGTTGAGTGATCGAAAAAGGCGTACGTAGGGCACGGCAACTCTATTCTCAAAGGCAGTCCAACGATGCACTGCGTTGCCGAATCGCTTTAACCTTGTTGCGTCGGGGCATTCAAGCTGCGCTGGCATTTCTCTCTGTACGTCTCGAGGAGTTGTCGCGAATCATTGTCAACCGATGCGGTGCCATCGGGGCCGTCTAGTGCGCGGTCGACTAAATCTATGGCTTGCTGAAATGTGCGGTGAAAATATAACTCCTCAACAGCATGAATAACATCTTGCGTGCGCATTTTGTTGGTGTCAGGCCGCAAGGGAAGGTCTAAGCGCTGGTGAATCTAAAAAAAAGCATCGATATTGTTGTGAGCACCGATTAGTGATTGCCTTACTGTAGCAGGTGCTTGTATTTCGTCTATCTAGAACAATTGCATTGCAATCGGCAAGACTTACATTGCCATTTTCGACTCTGGCGCGGTACATTCCTTTGACGAACTGAAACTCGTCTTCTGTTTGGGCCGTTCGGTCGGCTTTCTTCTGAGCTTTGTCGGGTTCCTGGTCCGAGGAGTCGGAGAGGTCGATGTTGAGGAGGGGGTTGTCTTCTTGATCCATTTCAATACGTGTGCGCTTTGGCTGATGGGTTTTGTAATGGTCGCGAGGCTGATTGCGAAGGTCGGATCGAGAATAAGCATAGAATGAATTTTGGGTTGGAACTTGGAAGGCGCGCTTAGGCCAGTTTGTCGTAGGGTAGCCAGCCTCCTGCATGGGTATGTAGGTACATACATAAATTGCTTTCTTTGGTCCAAGGGCCAGGCCGTCGCAGGTGACAGACGTCATCGTGGCCCCATCAATCACATGTTCATGTCGAGACACAAGTTCCAATACAAATCGACGGCTGCCATTTTCGTTTTCGCATCCCTTACATCGATTTCTATCTGACGGCGAACTCTCTTACGAGCTTCTTTTCGTCGACTTTAATCCTGCACACGTTCCCTACTTCCACGAACAGACTCTGAAAGAAAGACCAAGGTCGTGTCAACCAGCATGGATAACGCCAAGCCTGTTACTGATGCACCTGCACCTGCACCTGCCCTTGCGCCTGCGCCTGCGAACGACTCTACTCCTACAAATATCAGCAAGACCCGGCCTGAGGACTTTGACGGCAACGTGAGCACCGACGATGAGATTCCCTCGAAGGAGACCATTGCCAAGGTGGACGACTATCGCGTATTAGACAAACATGGCAAATTGACGCCGTTTAAGGATCTTTACCGGGGAAGTGGCCAGAAAAAGCGCGTGCTGGTAATTTTCATTCGGCATTTCTACTGTGGTGTAAGTATCTCCATCTTTCTCTCTATTTTCTGAAACCTCTGTGATTTCTGCTCGTCCATTCCAGATGGAATGTTCAACTTGGATGGGATAGAAGACGGAAGTCACGCTGCTGCATGTAGAGAACCCCCAACTAACGACATCTGCAGAACTGTCAGGAATACCTCCGCTCACTCGCCGCATCCATCACACCAGAGTCCCTCTCGTCCCTCCCCGTGAGCACCTCCATCGTCGCTATCGGATGCGGCGATCCGGCCCTTATAGATATGTACGTCGAGACGACCAAGTGGCCGTTTGACATATACACGGACCCATCGGCCTCGCTCTTCCGCGAGCTGGGCATGACGAAGACGCTCGCGCTGGGGAAGAAGCCTGGCTACATCAAGAAAGGCTTCTTTGTCAATATTCTTCACAGTGTTGGGCAGGCGCTGCGGTCAATTCCCGAGGGCTTGGCGCTCAAGTCAGGCGACCAGAGACAGGTGGGGGGCGAGTTTCTCTTTGAGCCGCTGGACAAGGTGTCGACGGCGGCGGGGTCTGAGGGGGTGGAGAAGAAGCTGACGTGGTGTCATCGGATGAGGACTACGAGGGACCATGCTGAAATTCCGGAGTTGATGGAGGTGCTGGGCCTAGAGGGTGGTGGGAAGCCAAATTGAGACAAGTAGAGTTGGCTGGAGGCGACGGAGTCGGTGGAAGAGGGATGTGATCTCGCAGTGATGTCGCAGATGAAACGAGGTGCACAAGACGGAGGCTGACGGGTGAACGATGAGAAGCGGGAAAGAAGGGTCGCGCGGTTTTGATAATGTAGCAAGCGTGATTTCGGAACCTGTGGGCCGTGGTTGCTTTGTATGTTGTTATCCCTATCAATGTCCAAGTTCTTTTTGTTTCTCCCGGAGCTCTTCCTGATCAGATAAGCTGCGCTGCTCGAAAGCAGAGGACAATTTTGTATCTGCAGTGCCGTTTTACAAAAGCAGAATCCGTTCCTCTAGCTGCCAAATTCATGACGCATCATCACCAACACCACCTACGTGCAGCAGTTTTCAAGATCCCAAGGCCCCTCGTCCAAACTCTGTATGACCTCATCAACCGGTAGCCTGTACTGCAGAACCTCATCCCCGTTCACCAGATCATTCTCCAGGGCCCTCTTGTCGCCCTCTGACAGTGAGCTGACAATTCCCGCCTGCAAATGCCTCTCTCTCAAACGGCACCGCGCCACCTCGAAGTCCACCTCGACGAACCACAGCTCATCCAGGAGCGCCGCACCGTCCCGCCACACTTCCTTATCCAGGGCCAAATAACTCCCCTCGATGAAGACGATTCTGTGCGAGGGCAACACAGCAATATCGTCGTCCTTGGGGTCCTTGATGGCGTGGTCAAACGACGGAGCGAGAATAGTCCTGCTGCTGTCGCCATTGTCGTCGCCTTCAGTTCCGGGCGGGGGAATGGACTGGCGGAGCTTGTGGATCAGGGAGATGAGCATGGGGACATCAAAGGTGAAGGGGGCGCCGCGGCGGGCGTGGGCCTCTGTGGGGTCGGGCATGGCGGAGAGGACTAGGCGGGGAAGATGGAAGCCGTCCATGGGGATGGAGATGGCGGGTGAGGCGTAAAAGGGGAATTCATTGGGAACAAGGTCGTGCTTGGCGCGCCTGTTGAGGTCCTCAACAAGCGTTTCTGCGAGGGTTGTTTTGCCGGAGCCAGGGATGCCGGCGATGCCAATCACTGTAGGCATGAGGGCATTAGTTGATTTGTATGATGATATGTTCCCTTCCGCCTGAGAGTATGTACTGTCAAATCCTCCCCCCGCGGAAGTTATGTGTACGGAGTAGGAAATAATGCGAAGGGGGAGTACATCACGAAGGAGTGCCGAGTCGACGACTGAGAGAGCTAGGGGGGGGGGGGGGGGGGGGGGGGGGCGGCAACTCACACAGTCGTTGGTCTGGCTTGAGCTGGGCGTACAGCGTGTAGGCCTTGTCGACCAGGTACTCGATCTGTTTTTTCATGGGCATGCTGGCTTCTTCCGCCTCGAAGGGCTTTGAATTCCGCTGGTATGTAGGATGAATGCGTAGAGTTGGAAAGGGAGGTACAGCGTCGTCGATGATCGAATCATCGATCATGCTCTTGTATACTCCGTAATCCCCTCATTTCAAACGTGGGGACGCGATATGGGCGCGTATTAGGTAATCTATGAAGTGTGCGCTTGTTCTCGGAGAAGAATGGATACATATTCTTGTCTCGGAAAGATATTACAAGGAAACAAAAGTGCAATCGGATCATGCATGAATCTTGCCTTTTTTCCGATTCATTATTCAGGGTACTTCGGTCCCGCCAGCTGCGTGGCCACTGGTGAGGTACCTACCAAGGCTATGTACTCGAGTTTAACAACGAGCCACCAGTCTTGCTTTCTTCTTGATGTGTCACTCGAGCACCAACGCAAGCAATTGCGAGACTCGAGAGGCTACATGACATGTGCACCGTGCTGGCTATCTTGCAGAACGAGATGGAATGATGTATAAGTGGGATTTCGTGACAACCGGTATTCTCTGAAATTGCCTTCTTGTTTTTCCGGCTTCTTCTGTTCCGTCATCACTTTGCAAGGCTCGTCCGATATGCCAGGGCCCAGGGTACAATTGGATCTGAGATGTGACGAAATTAAAGCCGCTAACACTCAACCACTGGCTGTCATTTGCTACAGTACCAACACCAAACGAAAACATCGTGTGAAGCGTGTGTCGTGAAGAGTATGTAGGTACATTGTTGTTACCGTACATATGTACCTACCTGTAGTGAAGAGTGCCTGGACTCTGGTCGGAGTCTGGTCAGGACTCAGTGGTGAGGCGGCAGCGCTAATACTGAACGGGGCAGTTAGTGGTCCCCTCCAGTTATGTATGGTTTTGACTTTTCTTCCTTGGAGTCTCCCCGCTTTCTCTTCAACGAGTCAACGACAAAGTCAACATGGCAGCCCAAGCTCCCACCGAAGCTCTCAAGGAGCTGAAAGGTACACCTCCATAGCTAGAATCCTCGCACACGTCTCATCTCTCACCAGAGACAAGAACGCTATCCTATTCACAGCACTCGAGCGGCCGACTGATCATCTCTCCAGTGCACGACGTCGCGCAGACTACAACTACTGGCGGTCAGAAGGAAGATCGCGCAGAAGAGTCCGACGATGACGCCGACGAGAATGACGCGGCCGATGGCGCAGACGGTGCCAGCGGAGCCGCCAAGAAGAAGAAGAAGAGAAAGCCTAGAAAGAAGAAGAAGGCCGCGCCCAATGCACAGACCGAACCCCCCAGCGTGATGGTCAGCCAGCTGTTCCCTAACAAGTCATACCCCAAGGGCGAGGAAGTCGAGTACAAGGACGACAACAACTACCGAACCACCAACGAAGAGAAGCGCCACCTTGATAACCTACAGTCGGAGTTCTTGAGCGACTACCGCGAGGCCGCCGAGATTCACCGCCAGGTCCGTCAGTACGCCAAGAAGACCATCCGGCCCGGCCAGACGCTGACCGAGATTGCCGAGACCATCGAGAACGGCGTGAGGTCGCTCACGGGACACTCGGGCCTCACCGAGGGCGATGCCTTGGTTGCAGGCATGGGCTTCCCCTGCGGGCTCAGCCTGAACCACTGCGCCGCGCACTACACTCCCAACGCCGGCAATAAGATGGTCCTCCAGCAGGACGACGTGATGAAGGTGGATTTCGGCGTGCACGTCAACGGACGCATCGTTGACTCGGCCTTCACTGTCGCCTTTGAGCCCAAGTACGACGACCTGCTCAAGGCCGTGCAGGAAGCTACCAACGCCGGCATCCGCGAGGCCGGCATCGACGCCCGCGTTGGCGAAATCGGCGGTGTCATCCAGGAGACCATGGAGAGCTTCGAGGTCGAAATCGACGGCACCACCTACCCGGTCAAGAGCATCCGCAACCTCACCGGCCACAACATCCTCCCCTACAGCATCCATGGCACCAAGGCCGTCCCCATTGTCAAGAGCGACGACCAGACCAAGATGGAAGAGGGCGACGTCTTTGCCATTGAGACCTTTGGCAGCACCGGAAACGGCTACGTTCGAGACGACATGGAAGTGTCTCACTACGCCAAGAACGCTGAAGTTCAGCACGTTGATTTGCGTCTGAGCTCCGCCAAGGCCCTCCTCAATGTGATTAACAAGAACTTTGGCACCCTGCCTTTCTGCCGTCGGTATCTTGACCGTCTGGGCCAGGATAAGTATCTGCTCGGCGTACGTTCGATTCCCCTATCCAACACTTGACATGGTCGTGTTATTTGCGGACGGAAAGAACTCAGGACACGTGCTAACCAATTTTCTGGGTGTAGTTGAACAGCCTTGTCCAAAACGGCATTGTCGAAGCGTACCCGCCCTTGTGTGACAAGAAGGGCTCTTATACCGCTCAATTCGAACACGTATGTTTACCTTTCCTTCTCTCTCGTCGTTGTTTTAGCAGACATGTCACTTTACTTGCCAGATTACTGACTCCTTTCTTCTTCTCTTTCCGTTTATTTTCATGTTCTAGACTATTTTGATCCGACCTACCGTGAAGGAGGTCATTAGCCGTGGTGAAGACTACTAGGCTACATATGGAAACAAAATCAGGAGGGAAAAAAAAATAATAAAAAGATTGAAATGAGACAAGGCTGAATAACATTGCTCGCTGCGCTCTGTGAAAGTGTTCATGACTGGTGACTGCTCATTTGAGCTCCGTCGAGTAGAGGATTTTGACCACGACTCATTTTTTTCGTGAGGAGGTTGCGCTCGGAAACGACTGAGTAGTTCTTCGCTAGACTTTTGGGGGCATTCAACCTTTGTGTCAGGACTCAGGAGAACTACACTCAGACGGCCGGCCAGTGGAGGCAGCGCACGAGAAGACGTTTGGAGGCACAGCCTTCAGCGCACACAATGGAGACTTCGGGGACGGATCTTTGAGTGGTCCATGGTGCGGCTGCAAACTTGCCCCCGTCCATCCCTTTCTTCCGTATCTGGAAGCCCTTGTCATCGTAGTTGATTGTGGAACAGATGGTCAATTCGAGCATGGTGAGCCGAGCTCGCTCCCGCTGATGCACGTCAAAGCCCATCTGTCTATCTACCTCGGCAAAACTACCCTCTTCTCGGGCTCTGCCTTTATTTACCAAATTGTTGAATGTGAAACTATGACCACTTCAACCAAATTTCTTTGCTGTCAATTGTACGTAACTAGATTGTATACATATATACAGCGGAGACCTATGTGGGCAGACCCGGATTCGCACCAGCTTGATTAGGAACGTCGCTACAAACACACGGGTTATGTCTGTCTGAGATGCCAGCGGTCGTCCAAGAAGTACCTCGTTCCTTAGTCTAAGACGTTTTGTCTGCCAAACTTTCAAGGCTAGTCTGCGCCCCCCCCTGAGATATGGACTTAACTGGTGGCATATCATCTATGCTTTCATGTATGCTCGGCGAACAGATGCTGTAGGTAGACCTCTGTGATCATCTCACTTCCAATGCTGTCGATTGCCAAGTCTGGCCTTTTTTCGAGATGGTGAAAGACGACCTCGACGTGGCAGCCACTCGCCAAGCAGGCCCCGGCCGTTGCGTTGCCTGTGGCCGGTTGGCATGTGCATTGTTCCACTGGCTGGTTGGCCATGGGGTTGCAGAAGCTCAAGAAGAGGCCTTTCATTTCTAGTTCTGATTTGTCTGTCAAGCTTTAAGTTCATTTATTATTAATTTACGCCTATCTAGAGTAAATTAATAATAAGACGTGCTTAAGCGCAGCGTGAAGTTCGAACGCCGAGTCGCGCCCAGAGGCACCCTCAAGAAGGAAACATGCTGAGCCGGAGCATGAAGGAGGAAGAGAAAGAGGAAGCGGACGGGCGGTGGCAATCCCCAATGGCATAAATGATAAGACAAGACCGAGAGCCAATGCGTGCCATGCTGTCTGCGTTGGCAATACCTATGCAGCGCAATTACGAGCCACAGCAATTGGTACAAAACAATGAGGAGCTTGACCGTCCAATGTCCGAGGACCATTTCGAACAAAGGGCCTAGCGGTTTCTGAGGTTTGTGAGATCTCATAGGAATGTGCCTTGTTGGCGAAGCGAAGCGGAGCCATTTCTACACACTCAAGGCTCTCAAATCTCTATGGCTAAGTCATGAACAGCTTGGCGAAATGATTGGCTCTCGTTGAATCCCCTTGAAGCCCCGATAACTCATCTTTTGATTGGCCAAGCTTTGCCCCTTCCGCCCACAGCGTCACCATATTTGCTATAACGCCACCCGCCGAACGTTCACGGTTCGATGCGGCCGGCAACTAGGCCCGATGATTGAGCTCAAAAAGGCCGCGGCTGTCGCGTCCTTGCGCGTACATACGTACGTCACCTCATCTGCGCTTCACCGGCCATCCTTGGCGACGACTTCGATCCGTCTCTTGTCGGCAACTTCATCATGCGCCTTTCAAAGGCGCTCGTAGAGTTCGGTGTGCACTTTCTGCCAATTCCGCACGGGTGGCCAACAACGGAACAAGTTCTCGCGGTGGCAAACCAATCACGGCACAGAAATTAATGTTCATCTCCCCGGTCTTTTATCGTGCACGGCAGGGATATCCGCCCCCATTAGGCTTAGTGCTATCTCGATCAGGAATGGCAAGCGACTTTGTGCCCCCGTGCATGGGATTTTGGGAATGGAGAAGAAAAAAATTGCAGCGTTTGCCTTCTCCATTCTGAAAACGGGGTTCGGCTTGCGGAGTTTCTCACATGCATGCACATTAAGGTAGACCGACTTTACAGCCGACTTCTGCCACCTGCATCAACCAACCCTCCACACGAGTATCGTTGTGACAGTTCCTGCTTCAGATTTCAGCGTTGAATTCGTTTTCCGCGGGCTGTGATTTCATCTTGCCTTTTGCTTTGATCAACAACGACACGAAAAACGATACCCCCTTTTCGGACGACACGGTCGCGTGACCTATTCCACTCGCGTAACGAAAAAAATTGAAACCCCGAAAAAAAATTGCACTCCCAACATCGACAGCAAAGATCTTCATCGAATACTACGACGCCGCGCACATAATCCTCGCGAGATTCTTTGCTCCCCCTCGACGTACCGTTTGATCACCCAACAGCACCTCATTTCACAATGAAGGTCTTTTCCAACGCCGTCACATACAACTACTCTTGGGACGAGGTGTCCACGGCCAACTGGCGCAAATATGGCCCTTGGAACAACAAGTCGGAGCACGTTATTGCAGTCGACACCCTCTCCCGCGTCGTCGACCCCAAGACAGGCATCCTCCGCACCGAGCGCCTCATCACCTGCAAGCAAACCGCGCCTGAATGGATCAAGACAATAATGGGCACCTCGATGGACGTAAGCTACGTCTTCGAGGCATCTTATGTCGACCCCAGCAACAAGACTCTCACGATGGTCAGCCAAAATCTGACGTGGAGCAATCTCGTCAACGTCCAGGAGGAGGTCATCTACAAGCCCTTGGGCGAGCACCAAACACAATTTGTTCAGTCCGCCCGCATCACCGCCCTGTGCGGCGGCTGGCAGCGAATCAAGAACAGCATCGAGGATACCCTGGTGACGCGATTCAAGGAGAACGCCCTCAAGGGCCGTGAGGGTTTCGAGCGTGTCTTGGAGATGAGCCGCATCGTCTTTGCCGAAGAGAGGGCCCGGCAACGGCAGGCGATGATGTAAAGATGACTTTTTTTCTCAACGATATCCGCGTCGATAAGCAGATGAGACTCGACACAATCCCTCTCTGCTGGCAATCTGCAACAACCACCTTCAACGGTCGCGAAAATATGCATAATGATCCCGAGGAGAAGAAGCACTCTTCTCCTTTCTCGCCGCAGCGTGGTTTCGTACTACATACCCGACAATATCTTCTTGGTTTTTTTTTGGTTTTTTTTTGGGTTTCTCTCCTTGCGCAAACGCATTGCATGCATGGTATGGCGTCTGGAGGAGTTTTGAAAATAAAATTGCATGGGGGGCTTTATCCGCACGATGAAGCGATTTTTTGATATCAGGGGCTTCTTTATCTTTCTGTTTTACTTGTCCTTTATTATACCTAGCCAGAACAACTTAGACTGTGCTTCCGCACACGTGTTCGGACTGGTGCATGATTAGAAGAATAGATGAGGCCTAATGAGCCGTGTTTATTGTGAATCCTTCTGATTTTGGAAGTGCAGCATCAGCATCGATGAGTGAATGGCTGGGAAGGGGATTGTAGGTATTACTGCTAACTGGGGATGGAGCAACTACCTCGTGAGTGATGAATTCTCCACGCTCATCACTGAACACCCACGGAGAGCGCGTGCCAATGCGCGTACCTATTTCTTACACCCACGCAGTAGAATGCGCGGTGCTTTTGGTGGAATAATAAGTGTCGTGCAGTTTTGTGCATTGGCCTATACAAGGTGCATTCCACCATGGCCACAATGTTAACCTGCTTCCTCCTTTACCCTCGCCTTGAACATCTTCATCCCCTTCCTTCCACTCACCCAGGTTCATCCTGTTCCACGTCCTAACTAACTCCGTATATTCCACATTGACTCTATTGTCCCGCATGATAAAAGCTCCGGAAAACTCCCTAGGTTCAACAACTGACTACCTACATACTAGGTATGATGCCACACGTATACCATCGCAGCACTAACGCATCTACGCATTAGGACAGGTTAAATCGGCCCCTTTATGAGGCGTTTCCCCCGTACGTACATACCACAATATGCATCCATTTATTACTCCGTACTCTGTACAGAGCACACCAAAGGAAAAAGGGACCTATGGCGTCGACTCTCGAGCCCACGAGGTGCAAAACCTGCAGCTACCTACGCAAAGCCTCCGGAGCGAAATGGTGGCGCGTATGTTGTTGAAAATGCCGATACTAGCTCCGTGCATACCCATTGCCGCATATATGTATCTCGTAACAGCGCGCGGCCCCCATAACAATATTGCGCTTCGTCTGGAACATTTCATTCATTAAAAAAAAAAAAAAAAAAACCTTTGAGTCTGGAAAACTTTTCACCCGCAACCGCCTTCATTTGTGAAGCAGGTGACGGCTACGTGCACTGGTTTCAGAGCGTCAGGCCTACTTCTCCTCAGTAGGTATTCTAATTTCTGTGTCACCCACGATATCTTGTGCTTCAGTGTTGTATTCTACATACCTTGGTAGGTACGTATTGTACATACATACCTCTCTGTACGGAGGAGGTAGGGGTGAGTAAGGGGTCTAGATAAGCGATTGAGCCGGGAGCGGGACGACCACTTCAGGACGGGGCGAGGACCCGCTGATAAGGACTGAGTGGGTTTCTTTTTTTTTTCTCATGCCGAACCGACCCAAACTCTTCAAGTTTCGACCGGTGGCTCTACCCACTGTGTTGTTGTGTGTGTTCCACAAAGATTTCATAACACATTGATCTTGATGAGAACTACATATTGAGTGAGTTGAAACTGTGTCTTGTATAGAGAAACTAACGAGTAAAACCTGTATCCTGGTATATTGCGCTGCATAAAGAAAAAACAACAATTGCACTTTGGCACATTCCATCCCAACATGAAACAACGTATCGACATGAACACATAAATAAGAATCGCTTCCCACACCCCCACATCGTCTGGCGCGTTCCTAGAATAGCCACGAAATATAGCGGTTGTAGAATTTGTTCCAGCCCTGGCTCTGGGCAATCTTGATCTTCTGCATTTCCAAAAAGTCCGACTCCTCCCGGTCGATGATGTCCTTGCCGGTGAAGAAGTCGACCTCGTGTGCCTTGACACCACGGCTCTTGGTGTAGAACATGTGGCCGAAGAGCAGAATCAGATACAGCGGGATACCGAGGTAGCCCGTGATGAAGCTCTGAACATCAAAAGTGATGCCGTCGTGGTGGACAAAGGCGTCAAAGTTCTTGGTCAGCAAGATTAGGCAGCAGAAGAAGAGGGCGATGTAGGTTCCGATGAGGCCCTGGGGTGCGACATAGGGCATCGCGCTGTCGGCGAGATTCTGCACGCGTCGTGCCTTGAGGAAGAAGATGTAGGTGACGAGCAAGGAGATCCAAGACAGCAGACCGAAGATGGTGGTGAGGTTGACAAAGTAGTTAAAAATCTTCTTGGAGTCGTCCGACACAACCATGAAAGCCAAGCAGGCGAATCCGGTGCAGACTGCGAGTGCGTAAACAGGTACGCCTCGGCTGTCAGTGCGGCGGAAAATGGCGGGAGCTGCGCGGTCGCTGGCGAGACCGTACAGCGTTCGGCTGCCAATGTAGAGGTCTGAGTTGGCGGCGGAGAAGACAAAGATGCAAATGCAGGCGTTGATGACATGTGGCAAGCCCTTGATGCCGGCAATGGTGGCTGCAACAACAAACGGACTGGCGCTGGCACCCGTAGTCTGCTTGTTGGCAAACGCCAGCTTGTCGGAATTATAGGGGACAATCATGCCCACGAGGAGAACGCTGAGACAGTAGAAGACCAAGATGCGGTAAAAAGTCAATTTAATGGCCTTGGGAATCGATCTCCGCGGGTTCTGCGCTTCGGCGGCCGTGACGCCGACGAGCTCGGTACCGAGATAGGCGAAAGTCGCATTCACCATGACGGACCAGAAGCCCATAAACTTCCCCAGCGATCCAGAGGGGCCCGTCTTGTAAAGCTGCGCAAAGGCGCCGGGATTGTTCCAATACCGGAAACCAGGCGCATCACCATTGGGGCCGCCGCCGCAGGCAATGATGAGCGCAAAGAGGATGATGCCCACCACGACAATGACCTTGAACGAGGACAGCCAGAACTCAAATTCTCCAAAAAACTTGATGCCTCCGAAGTAATTGATGCACACAATCGCAACGAGGAAGATGGCGACGAAGACACCGGGATTGACTTTCTCGCGGGGCACCCAGAACGAAATGACGAGAGAGGCGGCTGTAAGCTGGTTCGGAGTGACAATAATGTATTTCATCCAGTATCTAAATGAGGTTAGATATACAAAAGCCAGAAAAGTAGGCTCTAGATGGTGGAGAACGAGAAGAGAGACCTACGACCAGCCGAGAGCGAAGCCAAGAGACGGATGGCAGTATCGAGTGGCGTAACCGGTGAATCCAGCACTGAGCGGCATCCAAGAAGCCATTTCACCAAGACCAGCCATGACAATGAAGACGAGAAAACCGACAAACGTATACGAGATGAAGAGGGAGCCGGGGCCAGCTTGAGCCAGAGCCTTGCCGGTGCCCACGATGAGACCGGTGCCCAACGCACCACCAATGGCAATCATGGTGATGTGACGAGCCTTGAGGCCCTTGTGAAGCATCGTCTCTGGGTTGGTCTCGAGACCACGAATCTCGCCCGTACCCTCGAACTGGTGCCGGATGCTGGCTTTTTCGGGGTCGCTGCCATGGCTGTCGCTTTTGCCCGCACGGGCATAGATGCCTTCCGAGTCCATCGTGTCCGAATTGTTAATAGAAACGGCGTTGCAGGATGAAGGAAATGCGGCAGAGGGGCCGGATAAGTATCGTGCGAGAGGTGAGGCGCTCAGTCGTCGGCCGTTGCAGCTGATAGATAGTAGCTGGCAGCTGACGGGCTGCTGCGCTGCGGCTGAAGAAACCTCCGGGGCAGCGGCAAGGCGTCGTTTGTACAAAGCAAACACGACGACGACGACGACGATGCTGAAGCAAAGCTGGGTAAGTCGGCCACCGCAACAGCGGCAAGGTAGGCGGGCGCCTTTATCATCTTATACTCATCCAGCTTACCCACGGAATTCCAGGCGACTTGCTCCCCCCCGGCCTGCTCATGCTCATGGCACGTGCGCTGCCAATCCACGTTGCGGCTTCATGCAGACCATACCAATTACATATGTACCATTCAAATCTGAATCAGCTGGCAAGACTAACAAGACCAGGCTGCGACCAATCCTGACTTCACAACCCATCCGGGGTCATTGCTTTTAGCGCGAGGAGACTGTCAATCGCCCGTGGTCAGGCAGCAGGCAACAAGCAACCCGGCACTCGGTGAACGCCTTTGTCTTTCTATCAGTCCCCTGGCAGCCGGTAGTAGGTACAATACCTAGGTCCTGGGGTTTGTACGCAGGTCACGAGGTCAGCAACTCGGGAATTTCTGTCCGCCGCCGTGCCTTATCGACAAAAATAACGGCGAATTAAAATGCCAACTGATGCGAGTGTCGAGTCATGGTGGAGTCAAGTTGTAGATGGCGTCTCATATGGCCACATGGCATTCGCTATTCAGACGGGTCTGGCAATGGTGGCTCAGGAATTGTGCATGCTGGAAAAATAATGTGACGTACATCTCTTTTGGCACAAGGCTAATTCAACCTCGCCGTGTTCCGCAGATCTAGTCCACTGTGAGGGAAAGAACTTAGAAGATGGAAGCCATCTGAAAACTGGAGGCTGCAGCCGTTGCGCTATCGCAAAGCCGCTTGCTTAGATCTGACGTTTGGCAAGAAGGCTGGACGAGAAGGGATGCCAAGCCTGACTATCCCCGGCTCTATCCACTCTTGGCTGCCTTTGCAGGCCGCTCATTTAGCCGTTCTCGTTTAGAGCCATCTTTATCTAGGTATTCTGGGGAATTGGTCAATGCTTTCTTTGATAACGGCCATCCTCAGCGCGAACGAATATCTAAAGTTTTACCCCAGCCCACTACACCCCAGGGCCCCCGACAAGCCCCACGATGGCGTTCTAGAAAGCGGAGTACATATGTAGGGAGCAAGATAAAGCCTGAGATAAGCGGCTTTCTCTTGCACATCCGCATCTAGCCGTTGACAATTGCGTGGTTTGGTTTAGGTAAGTATGTACTCCGTAACCAACATCACGAGATCCACCGCGTTGGCGTTATTAAGAGCTTGGCAGGAATTTAAGGCGCACGAGGTATGCGCCGATTACCAGCTGCACAGAAAGACGTCGACGCCGGCCACCACAGTCATCGCATATCCGGAGACATCACTCATTGGCTGGCTGCCTTTGTTGCTGTGGACGGAACGGGGCCGTTGTGTCGTGTAATGTGTTGTTGATCACGTCGACATGGTGTCAGTGGTCGCTGGATAAAAGGCTAGGCTGGTGCCAAGAGGCCTGTTTGCGCGCCGCAGTACGGAGTAGTGCTAGGGGTCTTGACTTCTCGGAGCAGAAATCAAGTTCACCGCTGGCTGTCAAATGGCGCATCGCAGCAGGGTCACAATGGGAAGCCCGTCTGCGAGTCGTTGAGGCTGTCGACTGTGACGTACATATTGACGGATTTCGCTGATGCTTTTGCCGAGCAAAATCTGCAATTCAAAGCGGCAAATATCCTTAGGTCCGAGATAAATTAGATACGACGGTAGATCAGATTGCCGGCGCGAGGATGAATTACCGTCCATCCTACCTACGTACCAATACCCGCCGGGTCGTCAGTCGTGTCTTGATGACAGTCGATGTTCTGTGCCAGCTTCGACAAATTCAACCCGGCCTGACCGCAAGTTTGTGCCATGGAACAAAACACGATTCAATTGAGAAGTCACCAATATGTATGTATGTACGGAGCATGCACAAACTTGATGCAGTGGTCCACAACTGCTTCCCGATGCACGGCTCGGATCAAGAGCGCCGAGACACCAAGACCAGCCAGTGCCGGCGTAACCGCCGGACATCACAGTGCGATTACGCTTGCATGGTAAAGAATAAATCGCCACGAATAATTTGGGAGAGAAAGGGGAGTAAGCAGATTTTTTCGCAACGCGAGAGTCTGTCGACAATCTAGGTAGGTATATATGCCAAGGACATCGGTACAAGCAGAGGTACGGAGTATGTACATCAGTATTTCGATCGAAGTCTTCCCTGGTCGTGTCCAATCCTGCTCCATCCTTGGGCATGCCGTCTATGTGATGCTTTATCGTAGGCGGTTCGGACAAATGCTGTGAATAAGCATCCATAGGAATCCGGCTTCATCGAAAACTTTATACTCTGTACCTACTCCGTAAACGACGTTTCGCGCCTCATTGTCGTTTCTTACTTTCCAGTGGGAGCCATGCGAGTCACCACCGCGTGGCTCATACTATACATAGCCTTTTTCACCATGTTTACAGAGTATTTGTCGTCTTGTTCGTGGCTGGGTCTTTTCCTGAATAGGTAAAGGCAGACTTTCCTCCCAGAAGTTCAGAATAGAGCTGCGAAACATTTTGATACAACACTAGCACAGTGCACTTGACCACACCAGGACTGATCTGCGAGGACCATCTGCGAGGAAACGCTGTGCTGCTCACTCAGTGAGCACCGGTACCACCTTGCTCGGATGCTCGGGAGTCGGAGGCTCACCATGGGTCTCTACCTACAGACTGCAACGTCTCATGCATGCAACGTCAGTCCAGAAGAAACACGGACTCCAAAGTTCACACGCGCACAAGGCGGCCCTTTCCCGGATGATTAGGCCTGGGTCCAGTGGTATTCGCGACTCCTGCCTAAAATGCAGCAGCCTTTGGCAGCTCCTGTTGAGATCTATCCAGACGGGAGGATTCCAAATTTCCAACATGGGCGCTCGTACGTCAGATCCGTTCGATCGTCGTACCTACAAGAGTGATACGTCATATCGTACGGAGCCCGATCAGGGGCCCTGATTCAGGGCTTCTCGATGCGATGGATTCCGTGTACAGTGTACTGGCGGGCGATTCAACCGCCAGTACCTATAAAGCAATGCCCAACTGGCGTCGCGCGCAAAACTGCAGCAATGTCGCTCGAGTCACAAGTGATGAATGGAACCGCGTCGCCATCGAGTTGCGGTCTAGGCGAAAAATTGGCAGAAGAAGATAGGCGAAAGCGTCCGGCGACGATTACCTAGGTGATTTCGTGATCAATTCGCTTTCCATAAAAAGTATTGTATCTACGGAGTACAGGTATGTACTGTAACTAAAATTGGGTGACAAAAAGAAGTTGCTTTTTAGCGAGTTTAGCGAGGGCCTGAATACCGAGCCGGTGTGGGTCGCGGTCCCTAGCTGGCGCCTCGTCAGGCACGATGTGCAACATTTCGCAGTTTGTCAAACATGCACATCACATCACATGACATCACCAAACAACGGACACTATTTTATGACATGAACATCTACGGAGTACAGATCTGCCGATTCAAAGTACATATTCAACAGATCAAGCATGTCAACCGTGTCAAGACCCGTCCAACAACAAGGGTGAGGCTACGTATAACAATCGACTGCCCCTGAGCTGGCTGGCCCACGTCCGCGTAAAGATGAAGTCAAAGTTGCGCCATCAAGCCTCATCTTGCTTGAAGCCTCGAGACTGGCTGTCTTCTGGAGGCTGCACGTGGCATAAGCAAGACAAGCTCCTTTGGTTCCTTCGCCCCATCTCCGTCGTACAAACTCGCACACGCGCACGCCACGCAGCGGCCACGCAACGGCAACGCAGCAACCAGGCGTGCAACACGAGCCGCGCCCATAAATGACAAATGTGTTGCATCAAATGAATGAACGCCATATGCTGGTCACAGCTCTTGGTCTCCAAGCGCCCACAATCGCTAATAATATGCTGATGCAAAATGATGGCTCAGATCAACCCCCAGAAGTTCCTCCCCATCAAGTGATCAAACATCACGATCCCATCTTTCACCCCATCCAGAGCTTTCCTATTTCGACAAAAGTGCGTCCAGATGAAGCCCGATCTAGGCAGCGTTTCTGGCATGTTCCTGTCCCGGCGGGTCTTGTCGGCCATGGGCGCCGCAGTCGTCATTGTCACATTGCTCAGTCTTCGACATGGCGGTCTGCGTTATGCGGGAACGTCGCGATACGTGGGCCAGCATGCGGATTATGATTCCGCGGCGTCGCTGGATAATGTGTTGAATGCTACTCTTGGCGTATGTATATGCGGTGCTATTGTCATGTTTTCTCGTTTCCTTGCTCTGTTCTCTCTCCTTGGGACTATCCTTGGACTCCCCCTTTTCAACTCGCAATCCGAGACTGAACTCTACTTTATTTTCCATTTATGCTAACTAGCTTCTCATACCTTTCCTGCTCGACAGTTTGGGGATATTCTGGTCGTCGGCCTGCCATCCCGGTCGGACCGTCGCGATGGCATGACACTCGCCGCCGCTCTCTCGGAACTCAGCATTACATTTGTCGATGGCGTCAAGGGCGACGAGGTCAACGAAAAGGCAGTGCCAATGCCGAAAGATAGAAAGCACCTGCAGGGTGCAAGCCTCGGTTCGTGGCGCGGGCATATGAATGCGATTCAAGAGTAACGTGCCCCTTCCCGCCCGCCTATATTTGCATCGATGTATCGAACGACAAGCTGATGGCATGATGCATCGCACAGAGTGGTCCGGCGGAACCTATCGTCTGCGCTCATCCTAGAGGACGATGTCGACTGGGACGTCAGGATCCGAGAGCAGCTGCACGGCTTCGCGCTTTCGAGCCGCGCGCTCACCCAACCGCTTCGAGGAGGCCGACCGGGTCAATACGCGGATGCAACGTATCCGCATCCCACGGAACACTCGCCCAAAACAGTCCGCGATATGGACTTTTACAAACTGCCCAACACCGTAGCCCCGTCCCTTACGCCCTACGGCGACAGCTGGGACGTGCTCTGGCTGGGCCACTGCGGCATGAGTTTCCCCTTCGAGGACAACACCCGCATGGCCAAGGGCCGCGTGGTCAGGAAACACGACGTCTCCGTACCGCCCAAAAAGGATCTCTGGTCCCTCAACAAGCCCTTCCATCTCGTAGAGGACTACCCCCCGCATACCCGCGTGGTGCACCACGCACAAGAAGGCGTCTGCAGTCTCGCCTATGCCGTCAGCCGCCGCGGCGCGCGCAAGATGCTCCGTGAGCTCGCGTTGAAGCCCGCCACGGACGGCTTCGACATCATGTTGCGCTTCTACTGCGAGGGCTCAAAGGGCCGGACCAAGCAGGAGTGCTTGGGCGTCAATCCCACGCTCTTCTCGCACTATCGGCCCGCGGGGCCCATCAACGCGTCGAGTGACATTGGCTCTCATGGTGACGGGTACCGCGAGGAGGCCTCGACGGATATGATTCGATTTAGCACGCGGCTTAACGCGGAGGTCATTCTAAACGGGAGCACCGCTTACGATGACCAGTTTCCGGATTCACCCTCGGGGTAACGAGTCTTTGCATGGACGGAATCCGACTTTGGCGGAGTGACATTGTGTCGTCCTGAGGGTTGGGCGTTTTGGTGGGATGCCGTGGATTCAAGATTGGGGTATCTACGGGGAAGAATGGCGTCTGGTGTTGATTCTCTTATGGATATTGGAGTTTTTAGTTTTTTTTCGGGGGCAGCAAATTGGCATACATATCGGACTAAAGGAAAATGACGGGAAGTGACGATTTGATGTTGAAAAGGTTGCACAACCTAGAACCTCGATCACCGGTTGCTGGCCGGTGGACAAAAAAGATGCTTACGTTTCATGACTGAGAATTGGCATTGGATGATATTGTTGAGCGCCCGCGCTGGAGCCCGCCAGCCGCCGATTTGTCCCACGGTATTCTCTACTCGTATGTCGACTCAATCGTGGACTTTTCTGTACCTCTAACTATTATGCGCTTCATTTTTGACTTGCCACTTTGGCCAGCACTGAGATCTAGTACATGATGCACGTTCGTCGATTCAGCTGGAAATTGAATGGGGAGACGCACGTTTCAAGAGAGAGTGCTTCACGACGAGCGAGGGTCCGCTGGTCCGGCGGCACTGACTGATAATTAGCCACCCCGATGCTATGTAGCTTCGGGAATGCATTATTGCGCAATAGCACGCATGAATCCATGAATGATGATATGTACATGGTGCACCGCCGCACTCCTCGTTGGCCATTGTCAAGGCACACTGGTGACTGAAGCTGGCATCGCGTAAACGGGATCCATGGCCAAAAAAGACATGAACCAAGGAATTCTATTGAACTTGTTCGTCTCCTTTGAACGTTTTGTCTAGGGCTGTTACTTTCAAAAATTTGCGAGGGTTGCGACGCGTGGGGTCAACTTTCATGAACATATCTGTCGTATTCATGCCCATGGAAGCTATCTAGAACTTAGAAGAGAGAGGAAGGAAAGAGTGGCCACGAGGTGTTATTCCCACGAGGTGTAAGGCCACGGACTTACTACTGCGTGCACTGTGAACACGTTGTCGTTGAGGATAGCGACATCCAACACTCTCAGTTCTCTCTTTTCATCGTGAAGAAGACGCATCGCAAGAGTGGAAAAGGAAAAGACGTTCTTGGCATGCACGGCGACTGGCTCTGCTCCACGTCTGGACCGTCCAGTACTCACAGTCCTCGCAGAAGGTACACCGAAGCATCTCATACTCAAAGTCAAACTCTCAAAGATCTTGCCGTATGCCACGTACTAATTATAAAGGTAGGCGATCCGGTTGTCAATCTGGAATTTTGTTGCGTTTTCTGGGTCGATGACTCGATGTCGTCGCGTGAGCGTTTCCAGTCTTTTGTGACGAGTCCAGAGAACATTGACAAGTAGTCGGGCATCATGTCCCTTGTGAGGTACTTCACTTGTGACTTGGGCACGAGGGCCGACTGTGCTGTTTCGCCGTTTCACATCCCATGTGTTCTGCACAGGGTCGGGCGAATAGGTCTTCTGATGGACGAGAGGCCGAGGGGGTTTTCTGACGACGTCGCAGGCGATTACAAGATATGTCTGTCGAATGAGGCCGAGAGAGTTTTCATACAAGCAATGTTGAGCCGTTGAAACTTGAGGGGGTGTTCCGATAGAAGTGACAGCGAAGTCCTCTATCTTCTGATGGGATAGATAGAAAAGACAGAAAAGTCTTCTATCTTCTGACTGGCGGGGTCAACACTTCGCGATGACGAGCGATGGTTCTAGAAAGTGAGATTTCCCGTTATTGACGGTGGCGATAGAGTTGTCCTTTCGGATGGATCTATATCTTGAGTCTCTGGACTGCCGATGGGATTGCCTGGACTGGTACTCAAGCTCGGCGACTTTGTTCAATGTTGTATAGCATCCATACCGACGAGAGGTGCGTCACGCTGGGCGACGGCAAACACGATCAAGAAAAAGTGAGCGTTTCCTCAATGAGTCAATGCTATGCGAGGCTTGTTTCATTGACGTCCAGGTGAGCTGTCAACAGCTGCAGAGGATTCACGAGTCTCTGGTAGACCGTAGCGTTGTCATATTCTCGGAGTGTGTTTGTCTGACACGTTATGATTCACACTCCTGGAAATATAGCATGACAGAATGCTACTCTGCTGGCATCACGC
The DNA here is from genome assembly GCA_018360065.1 of Claviceps pazoutovae. Classification (NCBI taxonomy): domain Eukaryota; kingdom Fungi; phylum Ascomycota; class Sordariomycetes; order Hypocreales; family Clavicipitaceae; genus Claviceps; species Claviceps pazoutovae. The sequence continues at coordinate 49,673 of SRPO01000007.1, forward strand.
ACATTACTGCCACCCGCCAACGCTTATAAAAGGCGAGTCCTCGCCCGCCCATAGTTCCAGTCCTTTATTCTTCTCAAAGTCTAGAACACTTGGTCTTCTCTAGGAGTCTAGACTATTGTCTTTAAATGGCTCCAGCCAGCGACACGCTCATAGAATGAACTAAACAAGAAAGACTAACACAAAGGCAACTCTGTCTCCTCTTATAAAGCTCATGCAGCATGCTTTGTAAGACGGGGTACGGACCGCATCCATCACCGCATATCCGTCCGAAATCGCTTGAGCGGGCAATCCTCAAGGCCGCGACGGCGCGACCCGCACCTTAGAGACTCTTCAAGGCGCTACACAGTCAAGGTTCTGCAAGGATGAGCTAACGCTCTCCCAGAAAACATTGACATTGTCCAGGTCCAGTTTCAGCTCTCGAGTCTCGAGTCTCGAGTCTCGGGTCAACACGTATGCATGAGTCGCCGCCATTTGCGGAAAGGAACATCTACAACATCTCCACACAGACGAAAGAACCCCATCGGCCCATGTCTCGAGAGACTCGAGTATACGCAGCTGTAAACGGAGCGATGATCGTGTGCCGCGACTCCGGGTAATAACAGCCCTCGCGTGGTTTCGACTATCGTCATGAGATGTCTCAAATAATCAGCGACGAAAATTGCGCTTGACGAACAGGAATCTTTAATATTCCATCATGGAAGGGACTCGGTAGATTGTCAGGGGAGAAATCGAGTGGCTTGGTTGATAGGAATGAATATGGAGGAGGAAGAGTTCAGAACTTCAGTAGCAGTGCCGATAGTTCTTGGTGGAGGAGAGGATGAGTGAGTGGACAACTCAAGAGGTGCATTGCGTGTAGTTGGTTTTTTTCCTTTGTTTATTTTTTTCTTGTTTCGATTTAAGTATGCAACGAATCCGGCGTTGAGAACTCCCCGGAATTCGTCTCCTTGCACACAACAGTAGGAGTAGCCCGCTGGCCTGCTGGATATAATTATGCAACACATTCAGTATCGAGAAACCCCATCGGTCGTAATTGTACGATTTGAGCGCGTTGGAGGTTGGAACGCACCATGTAGTACGTGTCTCAGATATGACACAGACTTTCAGCGCTTACAATAGCCCGTTTGAGATGCGTCTCTCCCAAGCCGCTCCTGATTCTGCACCCATAGGCACCCCGGACTTTAATGCTCTTTCAAGGTGCACCTTTCCCAGATCAACCTCGGCCACTCACCAGAAACAGACAACCGAGGCCACAGCTGGCCGCCTCGCTTATCGTAGGGGATTTCATCCTCGCGCCGTCCTCATCTACAAACATACCATGATACACCACGACTGGCTGCGTCAGTGAGCGTGACAGATCATCTAGCCGAGGTATCCCAGACTCGATCGGCGCTGGTACTGCAGCCGGAAAGATGTGCGTGACGAACGGCAGGGCGATGGCCGATACGGTAAGTTGTAACAGGTTAGGTAGTGGTTACTGACCCCACGGTATACCCACGGTATACCCACGGTTATCGAGCAAGACATGGCACGGGAACAAGGAAGCTGTCAGATTGTGCTGGGTTACATGGCGCGAGGAACAGGGAGCATCCCCGCACATTGGAGCGTCCTTGACTCCTTGTTGCACAAACAAATGCCGCAGCCAAAACTTCTCTGAAGCTGTGGTCTGTTTGTCGATGAGTTCCTGCCTGTAACAGCAGCGGGGTGAAGAAACCATTTGCAGCGAGGGACATTCGCGATGCTGTATGTGATGTTTGGCGATCGAGACAATGTTTCAGTTACGGAGTAATAAGTATGGTGTGAGGGGGTTCCAGGAACGTATGTAGATGTTGTACACATGTATTAGGTACCTTGCCTCGCCGTCTCGCGGGTCGTTTGTGCGATTTAAACTTTCTTGTCCCCTGCATTGCTCTTCTTCTCTTCTTCCTTCTACTGTATCTCACAACACAGAAGGCGAATTGAGCGCCATGAAGCAAAGAAGGACGCATGACCTCATCCCGACTTTGACCAAGTTGAATTGACGAGCGATTTCTCGGCAAAGCGGGTAAGCATTCCGAAAGCAGGGACTCGACACACGACACGCATCGGAAACGGTCCCGCGTCAACGTCCCTCATCGAGTCATCAATGATGATGGATGTCCCGCGTCAAGTCCCGCGTCAAGTCCCGCGTCAAGTCCCGCGTCGATGCCGGCCTCCACGGCCGATCCCGCTCGTGCATCCTCCTAGAGTCTAGGTACATCCGACAGGAAGTCTGCTTCATGACGGATTAGCTGCAGGAAGAAGGAAGCGCCCAGGCTGAGGACGGCTTGGAGGCTGTTTCTGGACTCTTGTCCGTCGAACACGCGGTTTGGTGTGGTTGCGTCTAGTGTTTATTTGAATTTGTAACAGCCGATTGTCAACGGAACAACTGCGCATTAATTGGTCCATTGTTGTCCGTAAAAAGTACTCTATTCAACTACCTATTGTAACCAAACAATGGCCCCTCCCCCGCAATGTTTCGCGGAAGACGACTTCGCGGATACGGATACACATCCCGCACCACCTACATATGTACATACATACATGGTACCTATTGGCAGTTGAGACTCGAGAGAGAGTTTCGTCATTAGGCACCCGCGACGGCGACAAATGGACCGGCTCAATCAGGAAAAAATGAAGCCTGGCCATGTAAATGTGGCAATTAAGGTCATTGACCGGAGCATCACGGGCGTATCGCATACATACATGATACGGATGTGTATTCTTCTTTTTCCCGACGCGCTTGGCGGATTATCGGTACGCAGGCTGGCTTTGAATTCGTCGATAATGGCGGCCGGAGGATCCACCGTCCGCACTGCAAGGAATTCCCGTGGCGGCGTTGCGGGATTCGACCTCGACCGCCGGCTGGATTGCAATTCCACGCCCTTTTTGAGCAAACGCGGACGACAAACGACAAGGCACATACAGAGTACACACACACACACACACCACACACACACACACACACACACACCACACACACACACCACACATACACCACACACTGTTACACACAATTTTTTATCCAGTCTTCCACACAACAAGGAAGGGCATTCATCCGTCGGACGTGGTGAGCCCCCCGACCGACCGGGACTGGCAAGGATGGGACACCAACGTCCGCACAAGTGCCCAGGGTCCAGGGTCTATTTTCCCGGCCGAACAGGAAAGAGTTTTTGGCATTTGCTCATCTGCTTTTACATATACACGGACGCTTCTCTTGTTCTCATCGCGCCTGAGACATCGTCATGTGTAAGCGAGACCAGCCCCAGTCATGACTCTCCGCAAAGAAGACTGCAACGACAGCACGACCGAAAAGTCGGATGCGCCGCCGACGCCGCCACGTCTCGCTCGACAGGCGTATAGCTTCACCTTTGAGCGGCTTCACAAGGGCCGGCAGTTGCGCAGATTGCTGAGCGCATGTCTCACACGATGGGTCCTGACGATGGTGTTGTGCGCGTCCGTCTACCTGGTCCTGTGGCAGTATTCCAGTCGATCCGCCATGGTCATGGCCAAGAAGAAGGAGTTCAATACGCTCATTGTCGGCCTGTCCATCTTGTTAAGTTTGAATCTCGCCAGCTCGCTCAAGCACATGGCTGCCACGCTGCGCTGGTGGGTGCTGAGTCTGAGGGAGTGGCGTCCGCGAGAGGTTGATTTGGTTCTGCAAAGCGAGAACATGAGTCGTATGGTCATGCTGCTGTGTGTGTCGAGGCGGCTCTCGCTGCGTGCCTATGTCTTGGCCTGGGTCGCCATCAATGCGGTTCGTTTTCTTTTCCCCTTCTAGGAGGGGGGCAACTTGTTCATGTTGCCCTACTGCCCTGCGGCATCGTCACCCGAGAACTTCTCATTAACACATCACAGGCTGCGCAGATTGGGCTCGCCACTCTCGGACTGACCTACAATGTCAACGGCGCGGATAAGATGGTGCCCACGCAGCCAGGTCTCGTGTCCGTGCCGGATCTGTCTACGCTGCAGACCTACAAACTGACAACGTCGTCTTCGTCGTCGTTGACCTCCCACGGCAGCGCGATGACGAGCCAGACGGAGAATGCGCTGCGATACACCGCCAACAGGTAATTCCGAGCCCTCTCCCCGCTCATAACTCGGTTTGATCTATTCATTCTCACACATGTGTATCAAGCTACGGAATGGTCGGATTAGCCGCAGGCATCAACGTCAACGTCCTCAATGCGCCAGAGCCAGGCGCGCTCTTCAACCCAGATAACTCGCCCATTTCATGCATAAACACAACCTGCTATTCATGGTTCTACGAAGCCACAACCCCCAGCGCATCATACTACCTCATGGCCGCCTCCAACCGCTCCGTAGCCACATCCTCGACCTGCGAATCCTGGAAAGTCACCCGCGGCGGCAGCGGCGATCTCGACACCATCACCCTCGCCGACGACCGAAACACCACTCTCAACGTACCCGCCAAAAACGGCCCCGGCCAAACCACCTTCATCGTCGACCCCCTCCACGACCAACACATCGGATGGAGCATCGTCACCGCCCTCGAAGCCTCCACCTCGGAACCCTGGTTCTACCGCTGCAACGTCAGCGTCGCACCCGTCGTCAACGCCATCATCCCCGAGCACGAACTCGGCGATACCCTCAAGCTCATGGCCCCTGCTGCCATCGCCCTCCAAGGCTATGGCACCTCCAACCTCGGCGCTAATCTCACTGACCGGATCCAATTCCAGAGTTACCCAGCCGAGAGTCTCCTTGGGTCTGCCTGCGCGGGGAGTAACTCCCTCATGGGGTACCAGACAAGTTCCTTTGCCGCGGGGGTCATCCTCGCGACTGCGCAGTCGAATTCGAATCTCAACGTTACGGGACAGATGCCCCTCAAGGGAATCACGCTTGATATTAATAATTGGTCGTACGTGCATCTGGTGCTAGGCCTTATTATGGGATTGCAGCTTCTCTTTGCGCTTATTTCGATTGTGTTGTCGAATATGGTGATGGTGCGGGATCATAGTCATTTGGGGGAGGCTACGTTGTTGAGATCTGCGCTGGGGCATTTGAGTTATCGGGCTGTGATGGGGAGTGAGAGGGAGTTGGCGGCCATGTTTCCGGAGACGATGACGATGAGGTATGTTTGTGATGGGGATGGAGTGTATTATTTGCGTGTGAGGGGATAGGGATCTTTTTATACTTTCTCATGGTGTATGTGTGGGGGACAACAGGACGGAAAAGGGGCTTCATGATTGAATGTTTGCATGTGGGCGGCATTGTGCGGTATTTCTTGTGAGCGTTTGGAAAAAAAAAAAGGGAAACACGGAGTTTGGTATTCATGTGGTTGGAAGCGGCCGAGACGACACGCGATGATTTAGGCATGTTTGATGCATGAAATGACTTGCTTTTGCTTCATGCCATGGTATATCAAACTGTTGTGAACATGTGGAGCGCGTGAATGCCTTGCATTTGTAAAACAAGTAAATGCTTACGTCAAGTGATCCCAACCGACCGACTCTTGGCCTCCAAAGGAAGATCCTGATCAAGTCGGTTGGTACAAACTTCAAATGTAGCGAGGTTGTTGACTCGCAAACGAAGACGACTCCTGAGTCCTTGGTCCGTGTTTCAAAAGAGTCGCTGACGACCGATTGAAGCCCTCTGATCTGACTATGTACGTGAATTCGCGTGAATCAAAGGCAACCTCGAGGGGTGGAAATCCAATAGATTGGCATCTGAAGCTTAGATACAAGTCTGGCCAAAGCTTCGTTTCTCAGCGTACACGGTACAATGTCGAAATCAAGGAAATTCACTCCTGACTCCTGAGCCCTGCTGATGCCAATAATGACAAACACTGCCAAAGCTCATGTCTACACATATAAAAGGCTGCCCCTGCTCCTCCAACAAAAGCCCGGGCCCCGAAGTTCAAAACTTCAACTACACATCTCTCCAGTCCGACGATTACAAGTTTACAACTACTCGTGCATGCTCCAAAAACACCTGTTGCCTTCATCCCCATTTTCTACATCCCCAGTCATCCGCAATGGCCGTGCTATCGTCTGAGATCTCGAATCATGCAGGACTTCCTACATTGGTCTGCCTTCAGGCTTCAACTCAGCCAACCAGCAGAGAGTTCCTCGTCCCAGACGGCAGATACAAGCTTTCCCTCGCGGTCGACTCCGCCACCGCCAATAGCCCGTGATCACAGCCCGTGATAAAAGCAAGGGCAAGGCCAGCCTGGCCAGGCAGGCCTATAGGTGAAATCTACGACGTTTGTGTGGTGCCGTCTTCAGTTAACTTCGAACGATCACACAGTGCACACGGAAGGAGAGAGTTCTGAACGCAATGTATCATGTCTTTTTTTTTTTTCACACATCAGGGAATTGTCCACGTCAGAGATAAGTTAGCTTACCCACACGAGTATAGGCCAGACTCCAGAGTCCTCTGCAGTTTGGTGTTGCGGCGAAGCAATCCGACAGCGATCCTCTTCACACATCGCCTACTACTGCTATTGCTGTGAACGGGATAATCTTCCTCAACAGCTCTTCAATATTGATGGAGGATACAGGTAACATATTCAGGCACCGAATCCAAATCATAGGTACAACTGGTCCATGCGAAGGTGCAGAGAAGGCAGAGGACGAGTCGACAATCACACGGACGTGGCTGGCAATAATACCGTTCTGTTGATAACTTGATGCTCATCACGCGACCGCGGCCGCGACCACCCCGCCCGCAACGCTTCGAACAAAAGCTCATCAACTTCATTGTCCACGATCATGTTGCAATCTCCATCATTGAGAATACGCATTTTCGCAGCATTGTCGATTCTTCATGTGTCAACAATAGAGGTCTGCTACCGAAGAGCTCGAGCCTCGCAGACATTGAGGTCGTGACTCGTGACTATGAATAATAATGAGTTCAAGACAAGACAGGCTACAGCATGGTGTGCGGGATGAACATTGAACCAATGGAAGCTGTCAGTAAAATCTATCTCCTTTGACGTCTGGAAATCACCGACTCGGAAACAAATTCTTGGCACCTATTCCCACTTGAACATCCGTCGTCGATCAATAAATTACACACGGGAGTAGAGGGTTCCGAAGGCGGTTTCTTCCTTCACATACCAGGTAACACTGAACAGGGCATTGCCTACGTCAGAGATAAGTTTAGTTCTCTGCAGTTTGGTTTTACGGCGAAGCAATTCGACAGCGATCTTCTTCAGACTACTGCTAGTCTGCTAATGCTATTGCTGTGAACGGGATAGCGCTCCCCAACGGCACCTGGAACTTGGAAGCATCGTTAGTGGTCGCATTATCGCTCATTGTACAATGTATAGCCGATTCGATCCTTGATACCGCACTCAATGAGTGTCTTTTCTAGCACCACAGCGAGATTTTTGGCAGTGTGGCGTCCATGGGCATGGAGCTCCCTCAACCCAAGGAGAACTTTTCGTTGCACGCCCTCAGCATTGGTCAAGTGAGGAATAGATGCCAAGGATTGATCATTGGTATCTGATCCGGTGATTCCCAGACGTCAAAGCCTCAAAGGAGTTTTGCTCATTGCTGGCAGCTTCCATTAGTTCATCCCGCACACCAAGGCTCATGGACCCGGCTGCCGACATCTGACACCTCAGACATTAATTAGGCCGGCAGCCGCGTCCTCCACTCCGGGGCCTTCAGAAGACACTGACAAGTAAAAGGAGCCCATCCGTCGCTTCGAGAGCAGCTAAGGCAGTCCGGAGTCAATGACGACATGAGAGGAAGCTGCTCGAGGAGCTCTCTGGTCCAGACAAGCTCGACAGCCAATCTAATATACCGTCAAGAAAAGAGCCCCAACCCCCCCTACTGTACTACTCTACAGAGTACAGAGTGATGATAATTGTCTTGGAATATCGCTACCAATAGAAATGAGCCATGATGTCTATAACTCTTCTGCCCCGTCTCTCCAAAGGCGGCAGAGGACCTCTAAATTCTATCTGATGAACAAGAATATTAACTCCCGCAAATGCGCATGCCTAGCAACCGAGGTCCGAAAGCGCCTTCAGCCTTCAGGTAATGAACACCCAAGTCCGCATAGTGCATCCAACGGCCAGTACATGCGTTTAGCAAATAATATACAAAAAAAGATATGCGCTCTATATGATGTATGCGAAGAGAACAAAAAACAATATAGTAAGCTTTTTTAGCAACAAGGAAAAGAAAAGAAAAAAAAAAAAGGAACAAAAGAAACAAAACGAACAAGATACAACTCTGATATCCCATTCGCTGAATCGCTTACTTCCCTCCCCGAATCCCCTCAACATCCTCCCTCGACAACCCCATATCCCGCTCCTCCAGCCCCATACTCCGCAAAAAGACCATCGTCTCCGTCCACTCCGCCTTCTTACGCACCTCCGTCCACCCCAACTCCTCGCCCAGCACGTCAATCACCCGCGGCAGAGCCCCCAGCGCAGCATGCACGTCCAAGAACGCAAGTCGAGTACGGCGTGAAATGACGTCAGCGGCCGTACATGCTGCTTCGGAGCGGACAGCGTGGCGCAGCTCAGCTTCTATGAAGGGAAAGGAGGGTGATAGACGGGATGTCGCGCTTTTGGGAGACGAGGAGAGCACAGCCCATGCGCGGTCGCCGTAGTTGGTGGCAAGGTGGTGGGCTATGTCGTTGTCCAGGTGGGGGTACATTTCGATGAGTTGTGCGGGCAGACCGGTTGAGAAGCCGTGGGATCCAAGCACAGGGGTAGACTGCGTCTTGCAGGAGCCGTCTGTGAGGGACTCGGCGAGATTGTAGCCGCTAATGTCGGGGAGGGCTACGGAGCGGGGATGGAGGTTGAAGGTCTGGATGGCGTCGTCGACGGCGTCTTGGGCCATTTGACGGTAGGTGGTCCATTTGCCGCCTGCGCAGGTGAGAAGGCCTGAGGGAGATACGGTGACGAGGTGGGAGCGGACGAGGGATTCTGTGTTGCCGGCGTTGGGGTCACGGACGAGGGGACGGATGCCTTTGCTTGGAAGTCAGTCACGATGATATTGTTTGCTTTGAACGCTACCCCGTCTTTGGTGGGAACACATCATTTTCCAAACAGAAAAAAGGAGATTGATTGAGGAAGAAGAAACGAGGGAAAAGCAGAAACATACCTGACCACGTTGCCAAGACGTCATCCTTCGTGACAGCATTCTCAGGTTCCAGCAACTTGCTCACTTCCTTCAAAATGAAATCCACGTCGTCCTGAAGAGCCACAGGCTCAGCTTCAACCGGGCACGCATTATCCGTCGTGCCCGCGACAGTCACACCCTCCCAAGGCAGCACAAAGACGACACGGCCGTCCGAGGTGGCAGCGTCGAGAATACCCATACCATTTGGACACAGGGTGCCCGGAAGCATAACGTGGGCACCCGAAGACGGTGCGACGATCTCCTTGCGCTGCGGATCATCCATGCGCTCCACGGCATCGGTAAAGGGTCCCGTGGCGTTAATGACGCCCTTTGCGCGAACAGTGAACGGTTCCGAGGAAGCAGAAGCGGTTTCGTGTCCGGCTATAACGTCCTTCACCTTGGCACCGCAAATTTTGCCATTGGCGTCCTTTTCCAGAGCCGTCACCTCGACATGGTTGAGAAGCGTGGCGCCATACAGCATGGCCGTCAGCGCCAGCGAGACATTCATGCGCGAATCATTGTGCTGGCCGTCGTAGTAGACGAGTGCGCCGACGAGGTGATGGCGATTGAGCAGAGGAAACGCCTCGAGGGCTTTGCGCCGGCTGAGCAGATACGAACTCTCGAGACCCTGCGACCCGGCCAGCAGGTCGTACATCTTGCAGCCGGCCCAGAGATACGGCGCCTGGAACCAGTTCTGCAGGGGCAGCAGGATGGGCAACGACCGCGACAGGTGTGGCGCAATGTGCAGGAAGCCCTTTCTCTCGCGGAGGGCCTCGATGACGAGCTCGAGCTGCGGATAGTCGAGGTTCCAGACGGCTTTTTCAAGGTAGCGCACTCCGCCGTGGACGAGCTTGGTGCTCTTGGAGCTGGTCCCAGCGGAGAAGTCGTCGCGCTCTACCAGGGCGACCTTGAGACCACGCGTCACGGCGTCGAGAGCGATACCGGTGCCCGTTGCGCCGCCGCCGATGATGAGTAGATCGTACTCTGCGTCGGAGTCGCTGCCGTCATGGCGTCGGAGGGCGGCGAGCTGCTCGGCGCGAGTCTTGACGGCAAGGAAGGTCGGCGGCTTGATTTTGCCTTGGGAATCGCGCTGGACAGGCACCAAGGCCTTGTCATGGGAGAGGCTTTTTCGGGACTTGTTGTAATAGATGGTGGCGGCGGTGCCAAGGCCGATGACGGATGCTGCGATGAGTGGACGCCTGAGACTGGAGAGGCGAGAGGCCATGGTACGTTAGCGTAGGCGCGTGTGTACGCGCGCGTGTGCTGTTTTGTTGTCGCAAGAGAAGGCCAAATCTGAGGATTCAAGGCGGGTTGCCTGGATGTTAGGACGGATGATGAATGATGAATGATGGATGTGGCATTGTGGATGAGTGATGAACTGGTGAATGGATGAAGTGATGAGTGGGTGGAGCTGCGGATGACAACGTTGTCACGACTCACGACTCACGTTGCTCAACACCGGCGCCGGGGGCAAAAACGGCGATTTAAGTGGGGCCGTGAAAGATTAGATGCAGAACATTGGAATTTCGGCTAGAATATTTAGATGCCAGCAATCTCGCACGTCCACCGGAGTCATGGGAAGAATCAGAGGAGAGGGGCGATACAAGCAAGAAAAGACTGACAACAGACGGCCGATGCAATGAGAGCGGAGAGCCGCGCGATGGCCAAAGTCTCGGAAACCAAGCGGGATCATGGAAGGTTTTCGCGCGGGAGAACGTGCGGGAGACGTGCGCAAACGTGCAGCAGCGCCATCGCTGGTGTGACGGTGCGACACGATGGACGGGACGCAACGCTGCAATGCGGCAGCTTATGAGATGGAAATTTGCGAAACAAGGCCTGTTTCACAACAATTGGCTTTGTAATTGTTGAATGGAGTATGTACGCTGATATTCCTCAGTTTCATCGTCGCAATGAATGACTGCTGGTGTTGGGTCGTGCTGAGCGTTGTGCCGACTCTACCGACTCTACGGAGTACTACCAACTCAATTGAGTGGTGCTGCGCATCACAATATACCTCTCCGTAATGGTAACTTTACAATTGCAAAAGCACCAAGCCATGATTCAGACCCACATTGGCACATTGGCACATTGGCACAAGGTTGACTTGAACTCTACCTCTCGTGGGTGAAACCTAAAAACGACACCTAGATATGTAGTGGGTGTCCTTTTTAGGTTTCACTCGCATTGTCATATGGAAGATGACTGTAAAGTTTCTTTTTAAACGATGCAGGTCGTGGAGAACTAGGTACCTACCTACCTGGCATAGACAATGTGCATGTGATTGATATCAGGTACCGTCACCACAATGTGCGCTCTTGTTCGCATGCTTTGGATGAGTTTGATCAAAAACGCAGGAGACGAGATTGAAAAAGTAAGGCAGACTCTACATGCTTCATATACCACAGGGATGGGACAAGACAGGCTCCTCAATTCGCAGGACAAAGTCTACTGAACAGCATACAAACAAATGGATTGTAAAGAGTAGAGGGTCCACGTGACGATATACGTGATGAAGTGGTACAGATTAGAAGTAGACAAAGTCTACTGTCTATCCAAGACAAGTGATATGAAATTTAATACACATGTGTCTTCGTGGTGGAGTGTATTTGTGATGGAGGGCGTTCAAGATACAAGTTGGTAGCACTGCACATTCACACCTTTAGAGCGACCAAAAGAACACGAGGTAACATACTATACCTCTGAGGATTACACAGAACATAGTCGTGCATGATCTATAGGACCGATACACAACTCGTATCGCACTTTTCAGACAAAGCCTTGCAAACACATACAAGTTCAGATTGTAAACGCAAAAACAACCCCCATAATTTACGCATGATGATCTACAGACTTTACGTCCAATTTTCGACATGGCACACGGTAAAACAGCCGGCTGCAATATCCCTTGGCGCTCATCTGCCTCGGCAAGAGTATACATCGTATCTCGCATCAATTTCTCGGAGATTGGCGCGCCCTGATTGCCGATCTTAGTGCTGAAGACCCCATTCACGCTGCAGGGCAGGGGCAAGTTGGCAACCCGGTCGCGATTCGCGAAATACGATGTTCAAGGCCCCTTGCTCTCTTCACACGTGTGTAATGTGCCTGTTCTCCGTTAGTTTCCGCATCAAAAAGCACAAACAAGTCCAAAGAGTCAAAGACTGTCCCTCGAGTATCACCGTCGTCCGCCGGATGAACCAGTCACTTGGCTTCAACTCCCGCCTTCTTCCCACTTGCATCGCCAAAACCCCGTCCCAAAGCGACCAGGCACTTTGGATTTACACCGAATCGCAAGATTCACCATTCCGCCAAACTACCTACCTAAAGCACCATCATCATCAATGACCACCACAATTCACCGCCTCCCACAACCCTTCTTCCCCCCTCAAAGAAACACATCCTCCAGCGCCAACTCACCCATTCCATCCCCGCATCACGTCACGCGTTTCCAAACCCATCAATGCCGCCCCTCCACGAAGGCCACTGTCCCCCCTTCTTCAAGCAAACGCATAAAAGACCATATTCGTACAATTCATGCCCTTAACAAAACTACGTCAACAAGTGGGGTCCTTTGTACACATTCGTATGTACGGAGTACTCCGTAGGTACAGTACCTAGGTAGATAATTCTTAGTGCCGAACCCCGGCCCCTGAAACCCCCCCTCTCCCGATCTTCATCGCCTTTTCGGTCCCCTACTCCGTAAAAAAAAAAAATTGAACCACTCGATGCATGCGATGCAAATGCCCGCCCATCGAATCTGGCAATTCTTTCATCCTGGTCAGTGCATCCTGGACCCATCCGTGGATCCAGGGGATTGGCAGGGGTATTCAAGAACCGCTAACAGGGATCCCGGGCACTAAACGGACTTCAAAACGAGTTTCACTGACTCGGGATTTTCTTTTCCCTTTACGGTACAGAGTGTGTATGTACCTACGTTTTTTTTTCTTTTTTGGTGCACTGGGAATGCGCCGGGCGATGATGCGGCGTACCCCTGCCCAACGGCGGAGGGGGGGGGAGGACCCTGATTGACATGAACGAGACAAGTTGCAAGACGTGGCGCACACGCGCGTGCTGATGTAGTGGGCAGGGGTCGGACTTAGCGCGTTAAGTGCAATGACCCGATGGGGATACATAACACAAATGTATGTATGTATGTGTGTAGGACCTAGGTGCATACGCAAAAGCAAAGCGAGACATGGGAAGACAAAAGGAGGGGGAGACGTTCGGACTAGATCCGATCCGATTTATGCATGCAGAGACACCGCTTGTCTTGCATCACGCTTACAACTTACAAGAGATGCATCGAGGGGAAGGGACACAAAGGGAAGGGACACAAAGGATAAACATGGTGCACCGCATTGTTCGAGGGGGAGGTTTATGCTGGCTCGTTAGTCCTTGTTGTGCGGGGGGCCCGGGGCCCAGGGGGTTGAGGGGAGTTAATCAGTAGGCGGTCGTGACTCGAGAATGCTGGTGTAAGGATGTCTTGTGATGCCCGTGTTGGGAATGTTGCACTCGTGGCAATTATACTGAAGTGCAAGTTGAGCCGAATTGTGACCGTGTTTGGCGATTTTGTGCACAGTCGTGCCATCATAGCGAGGCGAAAGTCAATGAGGGTGTGCCGTCGTACAGATGGGTGATGAAACGAGTGAAGTGCGATTCGGGCAAGCAAATAGCAGATGGGCAATACGTGGTCAACAACAAATCATGTCATTTCACGCGTCATGGCCGACAGTAGTCAAGATGGAGAAAGTTTAAAAAGGCCGCTTGTATTTTCAACGACTAATCACCAACTCCATGAACCCAAATCCGTGACCCAAGCATGCAGCTCCACGCTTCAAATAAACAACGCCCATGTCCATGGTATAAGCCCAAAAGAACTCTTCCTTCATTATATCCTGGTATTCATTTTCTCCTTAGCCAGCATTCCAATTGATCCTCGCGTCTGTGGTTGCTGTCGATTCTGTGTTGTCCTTTAATAAGTCGCTTTTTTCGTGTATGTACAACGATTCTTTGATGTGTACAAAGACGCCATGCCGTGTAATGTTTCCTCTAGAAACTGCAAGTGATCTACACTTGGGATTCGACGGCCTTGCCGCGGGAGTTGGACCATACGCGGGGGTATGGCTTCAGCAGCCGGTTGAACCCGAGATATGGGGTGTTGATGGGGGTTTCTCCTGTGTAAATGAACAAGTCGTATAGACCACCGCCGGTGAGACAGCCGAGGAAGGGAGCGACCATGGGAATCTATCACATGTTAGTTTGCTACTCAACAAAACTCCATATTCACTAGGTAAGTTTGACAGTCCATACCCAAAAGTAGTATCCGCCAGCGGACCAGACCTCGGTTCCGTAGCCAATCATGTACGTGACAAGACGGGGGCCAAAGTCACGGGCCAGGTTGATGGCATAGCCGGTTTCCCAGCCGAAGCAAGCGCCAATACCGAAGATCAGGAAGAAGAGCCCGAGAGGCAACAGAGGGCCTGCGCCAATGTTGGCGTTGTCCTGCATGGCGAAGATGACGAATTGAAGAAGAGTGCTGGCGATGAACTCGGAGAAGAACATGCCGGTTCGGGTCATGAAGGGGGCCGGGTACGTGGCAAAGATGCCGGCTGTGGCATTCGGGCCCGTGACAGTCCGCAGGTTGGAACCTCCCTCGAAAAAGTCAATGGCTGACCGGTAGTTTCCATATACAATAGCAGCCCCGACCATGGCGCCTGCAAGCTGAGCCAGAAAGTAGACGGGGAACTTGCGCCATGGGTGGCCGCGGTACACGCAGTTGGCCAGCGTGACGCCAGGGTTGATGTGGCCCCCTGATTTTCCTGCCACGTAGACTCCGAGCATGACACCAATGCTGTCCACATGTCAGCTGTGTGTACTCATGACCAACGGTAGAGATATAGGGATGAAACATTTATAGTGAACAGTGGAAGAAGAGAACCAAAAAGAATGATTCTTCAATGATGAGAGAAAGGACAAGACAAGGGAGAATGATAGGAGAAATATGATCGAAACTTACCCCCAGCCCCATGAGATACTCTGGTAGTTGCCCTTCAGGTTGTTGCTCAGCAAGACCTGAGCAACGACGCCATCTCCGAATAGAACAAGAATCATGGTGCCCAGAAACTCAGAAAAGGCATCCTGCCAGATGGTTCGAATCCTGGACCACCGAGGCACATCCTCGGCCCGGATCATACCCGCCGTTGAAGAGTCGTCGTGGTCATCGTGACCATTGTGAACGTCATGTCCCGAATGTGAGTTACCCATGTCGACTTTGAAGATGGGTAAAGGCTTGTCAACAGATGATTCTGGCATGGTTAGAGTGGGAAGTGGCTTTCTTGATCAGTGGAATGCTCAAGATGGAATGTGGATGTGAAGTGAGGAGGCGCAGCGAGGGGAAGAGTAGCTGCTTATATGTTATGGAGGGACAGGGATAGAGATCAAAGAGGGTGTTTGGGGCAGCTTGTGGCAGCGTGTGGTAACTGGTGGTGTTATGCGGTCACCGAGACGTTGCGGTGATGGTAGGGGGTGTTATGGAAAGAAACGGCAAATGAGGTATTTTGGACGACGATGGGATCGGATACCACCGGGTTCATCAATGCCGAAACAGTTCTTGTGCTTCCTGATGAGCAGGGGGTGTCGAATGGCACGAAAAGACACGAGACGTGACGACAAGAGAGATGACGGAATGGAGAATCCTAGAGGGGAACAAAGCACGTTGTACTCCGTACACGACGAGCATTTCCCCTCCGTCCCCTGACTGCCCCAGGATGCCGTGACAAGTGGTGAAAATGGGGTACTACCTGAATGCAACGGTAAGCCACCGCGGCAAGGCTTCAATGCATACGGGAGTAACGGGGCTCGCTGGAGGGGCTGGGCGTGTCAAGAAGTCTGTGATAGCCTGTGAGAGAAAATCTGTAACAGTATCCATCCGTATTGGTGGTGATGGCGGTGGGTAGGACTCTGCAAGTGGCCGCAGGATTAAGGACAAGACCAAGCAAGGGGGGGGGTCGGGGCGGGAAAGGGTAAACTCTGCTCCAGTCTCCATGGCTTGGTCCGAGTCGCACGTTGTGTCAAAGACGGAGACTCAAGCGCGATGCTGAAAGTGGTTTGACTCGAGAGGGCTGACTGACTGACTTGTCCGTCTTGAATCGCGGGGAATACGTAGTTCGGGCCAGCCGGTGAGACTTGGCGGGCCACGAAGTGACGGGCATAATGCAGCTGTTCGAACTGTTCAGCTGTCCAAGACTTCTAAGTCCTGTCCACATCTTCAGTCGTTCACCCACCGGCTCTTGTTGACGCCGTGGCAGAACTTACTTCGCCGGCCGCGATGTGGCTTGGCACAATGCGCCTGCGGCTTCATGCTCCTGCGGCCCAGCGACTTTCTGCAGCGTGGAGGACGGTAGGTATGTATGTCTTCGCGGCCGGAGCCACATGGCACAACCGTGAAAAAGCCGTTGATTGTGAGACATGGTGTATCAAGTGTGAATACTGATAATGCGACGCAACCTGGAGACGCTGCACGCCTGCCCAGCGTGGTTCTCGCAACCGGGTCTAATGTCTAAAGTTCAATGTCCGACATCCAATATCCTACGTATGGGCCCAAGACTTCAATTCAAACTTCAAAGGGATGAAGCATCGCCGCGGAACTTGATCTCCAAGTGTGGGATGAGCGCTTGACGGAGCCCGCAGCTGAGATTGCGCTGCGTGCGATCGCCATCTTGTCGACCATCTACTCCGTACATACTCCGAACATATGTACATCTATACGACAGCCATCTGAACGATGTAGAACGCCATCTGGTCCGTGAACTTTTTTTGGCCGTGGCTCCTTTTGGTTCGACAAGGAAGGCGCCAGGGTTCCATGGATGATCGTTTCTTCTCCCACTTCCCCCACTTCCCCACTTACTTGCGCGCCCCACCTTGGAATATTTTCTATTTCATGCTGTCCGCTGTCTCGCTGTCTTAGAAATCTGCGGCGCAACGCCACCGCCGCCACCGCCGCCACCACCGTCATGCATCTCCCCCCACTCAATCATCTGCAAGTCGCAAATCTGCTCGACGACCATCCATACTTCGTAAGAACGCCCAGTCTTTGTGTTCAACGCTGCTGGAATGCGCTTTTCGCCGGCTTGCTATAATGCAACTTCAGACGTTACGCTGACGCGACCCAAGACGGGATGCATTGTCGCGCTGGCGCACCTCCGCACTGCATTCCCGGTTTCCCGCCGCACCTGGTATGTATGCTACTGTCGCAGAGCCTGTCAACCCAATCCAACGTCGTGAACCCCGCCGTGAGACCCCATGAGACCTCTTCAATGTCTGATCAGACATTCAAACATTTTATTGGGGTGGTTGAAGAGCCACAAGAGTTTGCGGCTTCCGATGGTCAGTTGCCGAAAGCAATGTCCGTGAGGAAATCTTGTTTGTTGGGGATATGTACTGCGTAGTCGCGCCAAATCTCCGATCTGGACTTCTTTCCGTCGTTACCTTATAGCAATAATACTATTGTCATATAACTATAGTCAGGAACAAATAACTCATCGTTCGGCAACAGCTATAAATTACTCCGTATGTCTCTCCTCTGCGCGCCGCCGGGCACATAAACTGCTGTCTTTGTCTCAAGAATCAAGACGTGGCATGTAACATGTTCAGCCTCGCGCTTACGGCCACTTCACTTGCCGGATTGCTGTTGGCGTCCCGGCGGCTTTCCGCGTCCCGTCGGACAACAAGGACCCCGTTGCCGCCACAATGAAGATACATGCTCCGTATAGCCACACTTAAAGCCGCCACATCTTGCTGCCGTTCTGAATGAGATCTTCACGTGAACGATCCTTCTGAGCCCCGCACTCGATCGCGCCGCCTTTGAGTCAGGCGACCACCTTCTTCTCGGCACTCATACGAAGTATGTACACACATGATACATCACAACACCGTTATCGTCTATGTACCACGTCTTCCCCGCATTTTAAACATGACGTCTCGTACACGCCTCAATAGATGGCCACCCTTCCTCTCTTCGTGAGCATTTTCACATGTCCTGCGTTGTCATCGCTCCAAACTTCTTGAATGCAGCCCTCGTAGCCGGCGCATAGCTTTCTACCAATCCAGACATCTCGGTAACTCCAATATGGCTCCCAACACCTTCATTGGTGCCATTGACCAAGGCACTACGAGCACTCGATTCCTCATCTTCAATGACAAAGGCCAAGTCGTGTCTCTCCATCAACTTGAGTTCAAGCAGATCTATCCCAAGTCTGGGTAAGCCACGAATCATTTCCATTTTTTCTTGTCTTGAATTTATTGTCTCGCACATGAATTCTTTCCATCTGTCAGGTCTTGAACTTATTGTCTCGCACATTGATTGCATCACTTGCGAGTTGCAACTTCCCTGGCGAAGGTCTACTGACGCGGCACCATTCCAGATGGCACGAGCACGATCCCGAGGAGCTCATTTCGTCTGTAAACGAATGTATCGATGAAGCCGTCAAGAAATTCGAATCCCAGGGACACTCGCGCGAGCAAATTGTAGCCGTAGGCATCACGAACCAGCGCGAGACGACCGTGGTTTGGGACAAGAATTCCGGCAAAGCACTATACAATGCCATTGTGTGGACCGACACTCGCAACGTGGATATTGTTAGGCGCCTCAAACATCGCATCGGCGCCGGCGAGCTGGCCCAGCGCTGCGGCCTGCCCCTATCCACGTATTCCTCCGTGGGCCGCCTGCTATGGCTTCTCGACAACGTGCCCGAAGTCAAGGCGACGTACGAAAAGGGCAATCTCGCGTTCGGAACCGTCGACTCTTGGCTGGTCTATAAGCTAAACGGCGGTCCCTCCCGCAACGTACACGTGTCTGACCCATCCAATGCGTCGCGTACCATGTTCATGAATATCCATACGTTAGAGTACGATGCCGAGCTGATTGACTGGTTCCGCGTCGATTGCAACAAGGTGGCTCTGCCCAAGATTGTCCGCTCCGCTGATCCCGAGGCCTACGGCGCTCTTTCGAGCGGAAGTCTAAGTGGCACCAAAATCATGGGATGTCTGGGCGATCAATCGGCCGCTTTAGTCGGGCAGAAGGGGTTCGCGCCCGGCCTGGCCAAGAACACATACGGCACCGGGTGCTTTCTGCTGTACAACGTGGGCGATAAACCCGTGATATCCACCCACGGTCTGCTCTCCACTGTCGCGTTCGACTTTGGCGAGGGCAAGACCATGTATGCCCTCGAAGGCAGCATTGCCGTTGCCGGCTCGAGTGTGAATTTCCTGGTGGACAACTTTGGCTTCATCGAGACCCCGTCCAAGCTCAGTGCCTTGGCCGAGACGGTTGACGACAATGGCGGGTGCACCTTTGTCACTGCGTTCAGTGGTCTTTTTGCGCCTTACTGGATTGACGATGCTCGGGGCACAATCTTTGGCATCACTGCTTACACCAAGCGCGGGCACATTGCTCGTGCGACCCTGGAGGCCACCTGCTTTCAGACCAAAGCCATTCTTGACGCCATGGCCAAGGACAGTGGGAAGCAGCTTGCCGAGCTTGCGGTTGATGGCGGCATGTGCAACGCCGATCTTATCATGCAGGTGAGTGGTTCCCAGAGCTTGTGCGCTCGTATCCATAACGTTCATTGCTTTATCTGGTTCATCGGGTTCAACTTTTCCCGGTAAAGTGTAACGTCCGCTCGCGTCCGCTAACAATATATACAACAACAGACGCAGTCTGACTTGATAGGCATCCCCGTCAATCGACCCGCGATGCGTGAAACGACTGCCCTCGGCGCCGCCATTGCCGCTGGCTTTGCCGCAGGGGTGTGGGATTCCTTTGATGATCTTAAAGATGTGAACACGGAAGGTAGCACCATATTCAAGCCTCAAATATCTACTGAAGATGCGAGTAAGCGGTTTGAGACATGGGAAAAGGCTGTTCAGATGAGCAAGGGATGGTCAAACTGACACCGTCACACCACCTATCATCTTTCCGCGATTGAACTTGCATATGTATATACCCGAGTCCGGGCCTCGGCCTTTATGATGTTGATAGCCTGTTGGGAGAGAGCACACGTCTGAAAGTACTGACTGATGAGTGATGCTACGATCCACTTGTACAACTACCTGTTATATGACGACACGATTTACGCGAAAGGCATATGGTATCATGTTTATTGAATGATATAAAAGCGAATCCCGAGGGCATCGCGCTCTTCATGCGGCGCGAAAATGATGGGTGTCACAGCGATTGCGTTTTGTCATGTCTCGTGTGTGGGAGTGTCGTGTCCTGTCAAGCAGTTACATAAGACCGCAAAGACACCGTAGTGAAGTCGTTTCATCAAGGCGAACAATTCGGCTATACGCTCGCTCTCCCTGTTTCCATCTTCTCATATTTGAATCGCGGCATTGCTCCATTCTCCATCGTTCAGTCAGTGAAACAGTTATACCAGATCGCACGAGAGCTCTGCCAAGACTTTGGGCAGCATCCCTCGGTTCGGTTTGTTCTCATCAGCGCTTATTGACTTTGTGTGACTTTCTGAAGCTGTGCATAGTCTTCGCCAAGAAAACCCAGGTTCCGAATCGTCAGGTTCCAGATTTCGGTGGATCGTTTGGCTGCCCAAGAGGGTACTGCGTACTTTGTCAGTCACGTATGATTGAATCCACTGGGTAGGTCTTTAGGTCTACGGAATTTTTTTATCTGTTGTGTATAGCTTATTCTATGACGAGATGTCTTGGAAGCTGAAAATCTGGATCTATTTAGGCCGTTTCTCCTATATCTCTTCATGGGCATTGAGCAGCGTATGCGGTATCGGTCACTTGTCGTCCGCGCTGTCGTGGTGGAATGTCCCGTGGATCGGAACATTGTTTTGTCGTCTAAATCTTACCTTGTCATCAGACATAGAGTGAATAGTCTGTGATCATGCTATAGAGTCTGTGAGAGCTTGGGCAGAGGACGATGGCTATTGTCGGAGGTATACGAGAGTAAGCATCGCGACCTCGCTCAAATCCCTGATATTTGTTCCAGCCTGTCATGGCCGGACATAAATCGGATATGCTAACAAAATTCATCGTCTTGACCTCTTGATCCTGGTATTAATAGACGAAGATAAATGTAATCAAAGTATATGAACCTCACTTATAGCCCAATCATGTTCAATCACCTCGCTAGTTTGAACCTACATACCCTAGGGCAACTTTACTGAGTTATTTTCGACCCCAAGGCCCATGAAGGTCGACCAAATAGCGACCGTCGCCGACCGGTACACGCTGGATTCCTTCAAGTCTTTGGTAGCCGGGTTGAGCAACCCCGTGTCAAGGTATATTTTAGTGACAAATCCGGTTACTAACCGCAGATGTACCAATCTGCTAGGGACCTACAAGTTGTAGGCTCGTGCATGGTGTTATTCCCGCTGTGTTGGTCATCACGGCAAAAAGAAAAAGCAGGCTCGGAGAGCTTGCCGAGATCGTTTATGCATGTTCGTAAATTCTCCGATGTAGACAAGATGGTCACATCATGTTATCACAACACAACGCCGTATGTGCATACGTTATACATAGATCTGGACAGGAAAAAGCTTGCACCTCAATTGCCACTGGAGGAAGCAGCTTTAACCAGGACTGTTTGTTCCAAGAGCAAAACATTATATTCAACATGCAGAAAAGTAGTAAGGAGTTGCACTGAACAAATCGAGAAGATATTTACGGAGGACCTACCTGTGTATCTACCTGTACGTGCATGATTGACGGACCAGGACTCCACCCCCACAATCGCCTTGGTGGCCGGTCAAATTAGTGGCCAATCGCACGCAGACTTTGTAGGTAATTCGTTCTCTCATCAACCCTTCCGAGACCGAGGTTAGGTACCTAGTACCCCGGACTGGTGCTCTGTGCAGGCAGGTACCATGTACCAAGCAAGTACCTCGGCTGCCGGCAGCAACCTTGAACCTCAGCCTTCGTACCATCTCCAACTCGTTAACTAGAGTCTAGATAGTTAGCCGATGCTCATTTGCTTTCACCTTGAATCAATTCCTCTTCGTCCTGCCATTCGTAGCGAGACCTCCTTTCGAAAGCTACATTCTTCTCTCAATCACGGCAAACGACCCAACACGGCGCAAGCAGGCAAGAAATCAAGATGGCGCCCCCAGCCAAGACCTTCACCCGCGAAGAGGTGCGAAATCACACCAGCGAAGATTCCCTATGGTGCATCATCGACAGCATCGTATATGACCTCTCAGAATTCATCATGGCCCATCCCGGTGGTGAGAGCGTCCTCCATCAGGTCGCTGGCCAGGATGCCACCACCGCATTCTACAACCTCCATCGCCAGGAAGTCCTCACCAAATACGCGGACCTCGCCATTGGCACAATAGAAGGAGAGAAACCCCAGGTAATTGTGCCTCAGCCTGGCGATCTCAGCCCTGTGCCCTACGCGGAGCCTCTATGGCTGGTCCAGCACTTCAAGAACCCGTACTTCAACGATTCACACCGTCGCTTGCAGAAAGCCATGAGGGTGTTCACAGAGAAGCACCTCCTCCCCGAGGCGCAAGAGTGTGAATCGACCGGTCGCCACATTAGCCAGGACATGATTGATCTCATGAGCAAAAAGGGAATACTCCACATGAAACTCGGCCCGGGGAAGCATCTCCATGGGGTGGATTTGTTGGACGGCGCGGTCAAGGGCGAGGAGTTTGACTACTTTCATGACATGATCGTTGCGCAAGAGTTTAGCCGGACCATGACGAGGGGTTTCCAGGATGGAAATTTGGCTGGCATGACGATTGGTCTGACTGCCGTTTTGAACTTTGCCAAGGACGAGGCTTGGAAGAAGACGATTGCGGACTCTGTTTTTAGCGGTCAAAAGAAGCTCTGTCTTGCTATTACGGAAGCTTTTGCTGGCTCTGACGTTTCTGCCATTAGAACTACTGCTGAGAGAACACCTGACGGCAAACACTTTGTATGTTTCTTCTCTCTCTCTCCCTCTCTCTCTCTCTCTCTCTCTCCCTCTCTCTCTCTCCCCCCCCCCCCCCCCCAACCCCCAAAAACGAGTTTCGCACATTCTATGAGAGAAGAGAAGTAATGATCTGACACAATGATGCCTACCTAGATTGTCAACGGCACCAAGAAGTGGATCACGAATGGGACGTTCTGTGACTATTTCGTGACGGGTGTCCGCACAGGAAAGGGCCTGAGCGTGCTTCTAATCGAGCGAGGCGAAGGCGTTGAGACTAAGCCCATCAAGACATCGTACTCTGCTGCTGCTGGAACCAGCTACATCACGTTTGATAACGTCAAAGTGCCCGTCGAGAATCTCTTGGGCGAGGAAAATAAGGGCATGCATGTGATACTCAGTAATTTCAACCACGAACGCTGGACGATGGCTTGTACGTTCCCCAGTGCTTTTCCACTCGCACTGAATCTTTTTCCACTAATACCTTTCAAACAGGCGGCTCCATCCGTGTCTCGCGAGTAATAGTGGAAGAATGCTTGAAGTGGGCGAATCAGCGCCTCGTCTTTGGCAAACGACTCATTGACCAGCCCGTCATTCGACAAAAGTAAGGACGCCCCCAACCCAAAACAAAGAAACATCTTGCCATTCGAAGAATATGTTATACTAAATTGTCCACAGAATCGCCAAGATGATCGCCCTCGTGGAAGCTAATCAGTCATGGCTCGAAACCATCACATATCAAATGTGCCACATGCCCTACAAACTACAAGCCCGGCACCTCGCTGGCCCAATTGCCCTTCTCAAGATGAGCGTAACCCGCGCCGCTCAACAAATCTCGGATGATTCAATTCAGATTTGGGGTGGCCGAGGCCTTACACAGACTGGAATGGGCAAACATATCGAGATGTATCATCGAACTTTTGCGTTTGATTCCATCTTGGGCGGCGCGGAAGATATTCTGGCTGATTTGGGGGTTCGGCAGGCTGTGAAGGACTTTCCTAAATCTATGTTGTAATTCATCATATTTATGGGCTGATTTCGTATGTATTTACTATGTGTCGCGTGTGTGGTCATCTTGTTTTTGTTCCAGTTTTGACGACTTGACATTGATGTTTTGGGTTTGCGAACGGGGAACTTTTGTTCTTCAATGTCATCTATTTCACGGAAGCAGTCAATAAGCTGGATATTGCCAAGTTCTTTTGAACTGCCTTGTCCCTTTATCACCATGTGCCTCACGGTACCGTAATTTGGGACAGAATTCAACACCTACACAGTATTGTGCGGCCAATTGTGGGCATTTGTGGACAAAGTAAAAGAGGCCACTTGAAGGCCACGGCTGATAAGCTTACTTCATCTCACGTTAAAGGAGACAGACCCAGGATTGAACTATTCTTGCCACATTCGCAAAGAGGAGCACCGAGGATTATTCTGTCAAATGTCCATGCAGCGAGCAGCGTTCTTTACGGGAGATGAAGACAGGCAGACAGAGGCATCAATTAAAAAAATGTGAAAGCCATGTGGCTAATCTTTGTTCCTCTTCTTTTTGATGCTATCTTGCCGTTCAAGGCGTATGTGTGGGCTACGAAAAACCACGAAATTCTCGTCCGGGTCCAACTGCACTTCCGTGGTGAGGAGCTCAACGCCGTGATTTCCAGGCAAGCCGTGTTCAACGTGTGTCTCAAGACCTTGTAGACATATGAAGACGACCCATTAAATGCTGGTGAAGCCCAGATCCTATACATGAAAGCCGAAAGTTGCCAAAGATAAAACTTTGGGGTTGCTCGCAAATGGAGGGCCCAAACGACAAAGGAGATGAGTAGGAACATAAAATAGCTTTGGCGTGAACGTTGGATAAAGCAAGTGAACCGAAAACATAGCATATTCGTCATGGGTATCATGGAGCTGCTACACCAGTTTTTCCCTTGTTTAGTGAGGCAGTGGAGTTATTCCAGGGCCACCATGCGTAAGTTTGCAAGAGTCTCTAGTTGTTGGGGCATGCAGACTGGACATGGCCACTCTGCTGGCACTTGTAGCAGATCTTCTCACCACCGGACGATTCCTTAGGGCAGTCACGGGAGTAGTGACCAGACTCGCCACAGTTGTAGCACTTCATGCCGTTGACACACTCTCCTGTATATGCTGTTAGAATTGGTTCGAGACTGTTCGAGCACGTGTTGGAGGTACTAACTGGACATGTGGCCGTAGCCGCCGCAAGAGTAGCAAGTTTTGCCGGCACCGCCGCCGTAGCCGCTGGCTCCGTACGAGTTGCCGCCGAAGGAACCGCCGGCCTTAGAGCAGTTTCGGGCAATATGGCCTCGTTCGCCGCACTTCGTCATGTCAGCTCAGTCTGTCGGAAAAGGTCGGATCTTACGCAGTCACTGTACCTTGTAGCACTCAGTGGATTGGCCACCAGGAGCAGCGCCTCCAGCACCGCAGTCACGGGAGATGTGGCCAGCTTGGCCGCATTTGTAGCAAGACTTGTTGTCCTTCATGGGCTCCGAGCAGTCACGGCCTGCAAAAGTTAGCGTGTGGTTGGTGCAAGAGGATATCTCAGTCACTCACTCATGTGACCCTCGCCTAGGCTGAAGTCAGCACATGTTCAATTAATACGACGTAGTTGTAGTCAAGAGCATACCTCCGCAGTTGTAGCTATATTTTCAGGTCAGCATTGCAATGCAACTTTTCGACTGTTTCACCATCTTACCACTTAGCAGGACCTTTGGAGGGACAGTCGCGAGCCTAGGCTAATGTGTCAATTTCCACACGGTTCAGGATGAAGATCGACACAGGACTCAATTGTACCTGGTGTCCCGGATTGCCACCTGCGTCGATATACGTTAGCTAAGGACATGCCGGCAGCTCTAGTCGAGTCGGGGAAACAGAAAACGGAAATGAAAGGAAGCAAACTCTGCTTCATGCTGATTGGTGACAAGAGATTGAGAGAAGAAGCAGGCAATGTATCGGGAGAGAGCCGAGGATTGAACGCACAAGAGTAGCATGCTCCACGAGCAGCGCCAGTGTTGGGAGTGTAGTCCATGATGTTGGATAGACGGAGGATTGATTTCTGCTCGTGACCGCAGTGTCAGTAACTCGGCAATTCAAGACGGCATGGTGCCATAAAGGATTGACAACGACAACATGAAATCTCTGTTAGTAGGACCGCGGGTACAATGGTCGTATTCAAACGACGTCCTCAAATGCCAGAAAATGCTCATGAAGTGTTGCTTAGAAAGAGTGAAGACGTACATCTAAGTAGAAACTGGTGATGATTGTAGATGGACGGAAATACGGCGAGTCGACGGGCGATATGAAGGTAATCGAGATCTGAAGTGGTCGGGACGAGGATGGGAAAAGTTTTTGGCATTAAACGGCAGTTTAGCGGGGCTCATTCTTGGCCACAACACTGAAGACCAAAAGAGGAGGCGATGTACATACTCTGTGTGGCTAGTGATTACAGGTACATATATAGTCGCACTAGAGTGGCGTCGGGCGAGTTGTCCTTCCCAGGAAAGCGGGGCAATACATGTGGCTCGCAACAATTAAATTGCGCCCAGATCGCTCCAAGTCGGCGTATGGAGTCACGGACTCCGGAGTACTTACGCATGTGCAGGCTATTTCAGCTGCTCGGAAGCCCGACGACGATGTGAAGGCCCAAAACAATAAATTGACGTGTAATTCTGGTGCAAAGGGAAGGCGGAAGGCTACAATCGCGAAGTGGCGGCCGACACCCTCACACGGAGTGACACGCTGAATCGCTGATACGCCGATACGCCAGATGCACATTCAACGTCGTACGCGCCGGGTCGTCATTGGCAACCATTGAATAAGTCAAGTCACCGCTACATACCTGTGATAAAGTTTCTCTACAGCGCAATTCTTGGTCGACAAACTTGCGCGATCGCCGACAACCCTCTATGAACGGACTCCCTGCCTGAACGCGAGTCGCTGTGGGTCACATGCTCTCGTGAGTCGTGACGGCGCGCGCGTGGTGGCGAAGCTTCTGAGGGACGACAATTGCAGCAATTTACTTTGACTACACACACTATGCGGGAGATGCGTGGCGGCAAGCTACATAATGACAACTGACAGATTTCAGAAAGGCCGCGAAGCTCTGTTCGGAGCTCTCTCCGGTATCTGCGACGAGATTGAGGCAGGTCTTCGGGAGGATCAGCAGGCTCAGGCTTTGGATTTCCAAGCAACACATCGAGCACACCTAGATGAGATTGAGAAACTACGCGCAGAAAACGAGGCAATGCGTGAGCAATTAGCCAAACTACAGTCCTCTGTCAAGACTCAGACCGAAATAAATCCGCCTTCCGCAGTCGAGAATGCATTACCCAAGCAATCCGTCGTCTCTTCTGCGCTTCCACCAACTCCGGTTGTGCCTGAATCATCGACACCGGCTGCTGTCACAAGCTGCCAGGGCAACTGCTCAAAAGTACTGCGAAGATATCACGCCGTCGCTGCGAATTTCAAAACAGCCAAAGAAGCCTTGCAGAGAAGAAAGATGGAGAGATTGCAATGGGCTCAGCATGCAACATACCTTACGACGAAGCTCCGGGAAGCTGAAGAGCAATATGACATTAAAATTTTGGATCATCAAGCACCTCTCATGGATGCACCACCCTCCACAGGGATGGAAGCAGAGGAAAGGGTTTTCGATCCTACGCTCAGTTTCATATCCGATGATGGTCCATCAGAGGCCGAGCCAGAGCTGCCTGCTCCATTGTCTAAGGATGTGCCGGATGGAGATGCAACGACTGCGCCAGGCACAAGCTCGCAAACGACCCAAGGGGAAGCTTCGGAAGAAAATAGTCTCTTCGGCGCCGCCCACATGGCACATAGAAGCAGCAGCACCCCGATAAAACGAGAGTCATCTTCTGACGTTCCAGAGGTTATAATGGAACGAAAGGTTAGTCATCGGAAACGTGCTCATGACGAGATAGAATCGGATGCCAAAATGCTTGTCAAACCTGAAGTGGACGATAATTCCAGTCCAAATATGTCAACACCAGCTGCAAAACCTAGCACACAGGAAAGCCTTGACTTGGGAGACATAGCCCAAAGGGTTCAAACTCCCAGAAAACGCCCGCTTCTAGCACAAGACGGACCCCAGACCGATATTACGTCCCGCTTCAAACTTGGAGCTGTGACCCCGCTAAACGCTCAACCGCCACGAAAGTCTCAATCTGCCCGGGTGCCACGCCAACAGTCCGCATTAATGCCCTTGGATGGCAACCTTCGGCTCATCAAACCTACAAATGAAAAGCGGGCCGGTAAAGATCGCAGACGCCAGCTTCATCGTGGCATTGCAGTATTGGCCGAGGACTGTTCTGTTGAGGAGGAAATAGATCCCACCAGGGTGGCGGAAGAATCCAGAGCTTCTGCCAAGAAACGGCTAGACTTTGTCCTTAATGGGGGCGTCGAAGAAACAGATGTCATTGCGGCGTTGACGCCAAATATGAATGAGCTGCCAAATCCGGGTTGGGAATCTGCTTTTCGAGTGCCTCGACGCCGACAACTTCCATTCGATCTTGATGAGAATCGATACAATCTAAATTTACACGGCCATCGTAAGCCGGCCATGCATAAGGATACTGAGTCCA
Organism: Claviceps pazoutovae; assembly: GCA_018360065.1. NCBI lineage: Eukaryota > Fungi > Ascomycota > Sordariomycetes > Hypocreales > Clavicipitaceae > Claviceps > Claviceps pazoutovae. The sequence continues at coordinate 78,325 of SRPO01000007.1, forward strand.
GGTCGCGTCTGTCGATGCCGAAACCCGACAATCGTCCGTCGATGGGAATGTTGCGCCATAAGCTACCTTCAGACCTCCATTTAAGTGATTTTAAGGTCAACCCCTCTGCCAACGAGGGTCATGGCTTTGCTTTCTCTGAAGTCGTGAGAGATAGGGCTGATAGAGCATGCTTACCCGGATGCGTTGACATGCATTGCTGTGGAAGCATGTTCAGAGCTATGGCAATTGCCCAGCGGCCAAATTCACCACTCACTTCAGCACAGGAAGAAGAGGAGCAAAAGCTCTTAGAGGACTACCTGGGCGCTTCATCACACCGCCTCACAGTCATGGACAGGGAAAAAAGGATGGAGTTGTGGATTCAAGCAAAGACACAAGAGCTTGCAAACAAGTTTGGCAAACACAAACATAGGTTTCCTCGCATGCAAAGCCCCCCTGGTTTCTGGAACGCCGACTTTCCTAATACTCAGCAGCTAAAGGCAGACAGAGAAGAAGCACTAAAAAGGACTGAGCATGCAATAGCAGAACGTTACCGCGAGGCTTTGAGGCCTGATGGACGGTGGAAGTTCATGGATGAATAATACAATTAACTGGACAAATTAAAAAATATCCATTCAGCATTGCGAGTTGTCGTTGCGCATGTCATGACTGCTGGACCTTTGGAATGCATGGTGCCGCTCTCTAAAACTCTTTGACTTTCCAAGCTGTGATCGACGAGTAAAGCACACACTTTGAAACTGCCCAAAAGAGGCAAATGACTTTTCTTGAGGCAATAAAGGATGTTATGTATCATGTACATACGTAATTATGTCATCGGGGCAGCAAGTCCACAACAGTGTCTAAAATAAGTTTAGAGACTGTGCTAGCAAATCCCACAGTTTAACGAAGTAGCGGGCTAGACCCAAAGATGAATAACTGTGGGGCCACATCAAGCCGAATACCCCGTCGACAACCTTTCGCCAAGGCCTTTCTCAAGACTTGTCGTCAAGATCTTCATACTGATCGATCACGACCAGCAAATGGCATCTATGCATCGCCGGTATGGGCAACAGCAATACTATGGCATGCCACCTCAGTATAATACTGGGGCCATGCCATCTCCCCAAGGATACAACATGCCATACCAGACGTATGGGAGATCACCGCCACCAACGCATCAGTATGCTCCCATGATGGGAGTTAGCGTTCCTCAAAATTATCCTCGCCACTATGAGCAATCCCCAAACCTTGCGACATCCTATCAGCCTCCTTCCTCCTCCTTTCCGAGTCACGCACAACCTCCTTCGTCACATCCATCCTCGATGATACCTCCACCCAGCTCTCTTCCACTACAAGTTGTTGAATCAGCTTCATCTCAGCCGGCACCATCACCACCAGTTGCGTCTCCTGTCCTTTCAGAGCGGCCGATCTTCCGCCCTCCCGTACGTTGAATCTTTTGCATCTTTTTTTCTTCTCGCTACGATATTTCGGGACTAGCAAGCTGACATGGATATTTAAATAGCTACCTTGGTATTCAAGGCCAGACTTACCATTCCCTAAACGAACTCCACGATCGAGACTCAGGCGGACATCGCGGTCAAGACTTAAGAAGACGTCTATACCCCCAAATAGTGAAGCTGTGTCTCCTTCCGAACAGCCGGTCGCTACCGGTGAACATTCATCAGCAAATACGAGTACACATGCGGTCTCGTCAGACGCGCCGTCAGGTGATGATCATAACAATGCTTCCCCGAAGTCCTCGTCTCCCCGTTTAAATGAAGAGGATCCAAACAAAGATGTTACACCTGAATTGCCGATTCAGGCTTCTGCGGTCACAACGAAGGACAATGCCGCGCCCGAAACTGTCACTGGCGATGCAGATGCCAAGCACTCCGAGGAGCACACTACTCGAGAAGCAGGTGCTCCAAGTGAGTCTGTCGAATCTACAACCCCCACTAAAACTCCCATGAAAGCTCCACCAAGCAGCTGGGCAAAGCTTTTTGCCTCGTCAGATGTATCAGCAGGAAAGGGAGGAGACTCAGAGACTGCTACATCTATGGGAGGCTCCGGCTCAAACTTGTCTCCTGCGCACAAGTCTTCCCTGGCCGAGGTCATTCGAAGCTTTCGTGTAGACAGCAATAGGAGGGTTTCGCTGATCGAGCCCCGAGGTCTCATTAACACTGGCAACATGTGCTACATGAATTCGGTATGAATACATATTTGAGACGATTGATGCAATCTTCAAGTGTCTAACTGGTGATAGGTGCTGCAAGTTCTTGTGTTCTGTACTCCATTCTACGAATTTCTGGAGCAGCTGAGACAAAAGGCTGCACACAGCTTCAAGAGCGAAACACCCCTTGTTGACGTCCTGTGAGTACAAAGATCGCTTTCTGAACGCGCATCTGGAAGGACAGATAGCTTACTATTGACTAGGGTTGTTTTCATGCAAGAGTTTAAAGTGCTTGCCTCTGCCAGCACAGCTGACAAGCTCAGTCATACCGTGAGGCCGGAGTCGTTTGGACAATTTGGAGAACCTTTCACGCCTGAGTTCGTGTATGACGCCATTAGACAGCTCTCACGGTTTGCAAGCATGGAGGTAAGCAATGCTTTCTGTCCGGCGATGAATTGATCCGCATCTAATTCGTCTTCAATAGCACGGCCACCAGCAAGATGCCGAGGAATTCCTCGGCTTTCTGCTTCAGACTCTTGACGATGAATGCACTTACCTCATGAACAAGTCGTTGAACGGCAAAGACGGAAAGTCTGCAGCAGGTGCCCCCCCTGTGCCAAACGTGCTCGAAGGGTCCGAAGTGACAGGAGATTGGCTCGAAGTTGGACCTAAGCAAAAATCTGCAGTCACTCGCTCGTCGGGTATCAGTTCGTCTACGCCCATCACAAAGATCTTTGGAGGCCTCTTGCGATCAGAGCTCCGGGTATCTGGGCTTAAAGACTCCATCACCACAGAGCCCTACCAGCCACTCCAATTGGACATTGGCTCGCCGCAGATCCGGAATGTAATGGATGCTCTTCGCGGTCTGACCAAACCTGAGAATTTACACGGAGACTTCAACTCGCCTCAGCGCAAAGACGCGACAGCTATCAAACAAGTGTTCATCGAGTCTTTGCCTCCTGTCCTCATCCTGCATTTGAAGCGCTTCCAGTTCGATGCAGAAGGTCATGGCACCGTCAAGATCTGGAAAAAGATTGGATATCCCCTGGAGCTTGACATTCCACGTGAAGTACTCTCACGTCAATCTCGCAAGATGAATGGTAATGGTCCAATGCCTCGATACAAGCTCATCAGCGTTGTGTATCACCACGGGAAGAACGCCAGCGGCGGCCATTACACAGTCGACGTTCGCAGGCAAGACGGCCGAGAATGGATTCGCATGGACGACACTGTCCTTCGCCGAATTCATGGCGATGAGGTCGCGAGAATCGGATCAGAGGAGGATGCCAAGGACACACATGGGGATAATTCTCCGGCCGGCGGGGCCTCTGCCAATCGATATCATGCCATGAATGACGAGAACGCGGGCGATGACGGATGGAAGCAAGTCACAGCTTCGAGCGGTGGAAACAAGAAACCCAACGGCTCCGTCAATGGCACGAGTAAGACGAGCAGCGAGAAGAAGCATATCAACGACACCAGCCGAGACAACAACAAAGTTGCCTACCTACTGTTCTATCAGCGCATGTAAGACCGATTGTCGAGTGGAGCATGTGTCCTACAATGCCAGAGGATAATGGATAATGCCCACGATAATACATTTTTGACGAGGAGATCACCAGGAGACCACGAAAAGAAAATGAGGAGATGACGAGGGGAAGGAGATGACGAGGAGATCGCGAAGACAAAACGAGGAGGAAAGGAAGGGATAACGGGGATGGAATGGAAAAATAACCAGGAGAATACGAGGGGAAAGGGATGGAGCCATGTGCTGTACGCACTGGATAGGGCACACCCATTCTGCCTGAAGTAGTCGATTTGGGGACTGGAAAAGGGCGTAGTGATGGGTATTGCTCGTTCCCGCCACGGAGGATTGCTGATACTCCGCAGACATCCGACTTCGAGAGATGGATGTGAGAGGTATGAATGATTTTCAAGAGCTGAATGGTAATAGTCAAGGGAAGGAAAATATCAAATGATGGGATTGTTTGTAATGTACTACACCAAGGCTTGAGTATGCCCTTGGCAGGTGGTTGATACAAGGTTTAATGACATTTTTTTCTTTTAACACAAACTTCTGCAAAAGTCCTTCGCTTCGTGCCTCGAACTTCGAAGCGGCCGACGGCTATAACTGGCGCAGAAGACACTCTATGAACCTCCGCCATGGTCCAACAGGATTTGTGGCGATGGAGGCGCGTGTAATGGTCTTTTCCTGTCACTGGAACTCCCGGGTTTGACTTAAGTTAGTCTTCGACCGGACTGACTTTGATTGCAGAGGTGAGTAAGGTTTGGGTCACGAGTGAGAGGCGAAGAAGGAACCGGGAGGCTGGAGGAGCCGCACGCTGTCGAAGGAGTGGATGAAGAGGGCTAAGTTGGCTAGGATGGCATGCCACCGTGAGCATTGGATATGTCAGACGAGGTCATATCTATAAGTGGTAGGAATAGGTGTACACGGGACTGTGAAGTACATAGTCCCAACTAAATTGGCATTTAATCTCTCGTCCCCTGTGGCACAGCAACATAATGATCAGCACAAACACCCGCTCTCCATGAGTTGTTCTCGTCCTCCCGGCTTCTCTCATCTTATCCTCTCCATCTTGCTCTCTATTTGGGATTCATTGATTCATTTTGCCTTCTCCAAGAAGACCTGTCTGAATCCCCTCTTATTCTTTCCATCCATATATTCCTATTTTACTTGGAAACGGTCATCGAGTCCAGGGCGTCTTTCTCGGCTAGTTCAGCCTCGACCTCAGCGATAAGGGGCTTGAGGTAGGGAATATCCTGATCCAGCGCGTTAGTAGGCAAGTCATACAACTGTGCTCCCATATTGCCAGAAAGACAATGAAAGCAGGTGAGGTGGCGAGGGATGGAAGAGAATAGTTTGATAATCGTACCTCCTCCGCCTTGGTCCACTGGTCCTCGGGCAGAAGCTTGTGCTGGTAACTACACTGGATGGAGCGGCGGAGACGGTAAATTCGGTCGTAGGCTTCCTTGGGGGAGAGACGTCGCAGGGCGATTTGAACGGATTCGCGCTCCTCTTCGTAGAGGTCGTCGTATCTATATGGAAAAGAAACCCGATATTAGTCACTGCCTGACCTTGAGACTTGCAGAAAGACGTCATTTGATGCCATGCGCACCGCAGGGGATGCGTGCCAGGATCAATCCAGTTGTTGTGACCCCCCCTCTTTTTTCGTCATTCCCATCTTCCATGCTCCATGCATGTACTGCTCCCCCATTGGATCCGCATAGCGTATTCAAGTTCAGGAAAAGACGACGGGTGCTCATTTACCTCAATCCCAGCTTCCTGTAACCAGCGGCATTTGCGTACCAGAGTGCGGCCGGCGTGAACAGCTTGGTCAGCCAGGGGCGTCGCAGGATGAATGGAGCGAAAGAGTAGCCGACCAGCGTCATGATGGGCGGTAGTGTCGGCGAGGACGTCGAATATTGTCTTTGCGGTTGGAATCCAAAAGAGTGTTCAATTAAGCAAGTGGCCCAGACTGCATTTCTTTTTGCCGGGGATACGCGAAATGCGGCGACGGTGATTGGGGGGGTAGAGCCTGGAGGTTTGGTCTAGTCACGTGATTTGGGAGCGGCGACAAAGCGGTGGGGGGCGGACACACGTGACGCATAGCGAGCGGGTGACAGCCATTTGCGATTCAAACTGACCTATCACAAGATCCTACAGTAAGCTCGCGTGATCCTCTGTTGGGGAAAGTCATGACAAATTTGTGAACAATTGAGGACGGGGCGACCAAATGCCTGTTGCGCAAGCGCGAGAGGTAGGGGATTGTCGCTCCGGCGGTAGTAGGAATCAGAATCTCGGAAAAGAGAACCTGGTAGCCAAGGTGGCAAGATAAATAGGCGTCTTGAAGTCGATACATAATAAAGAGCAGTTCACCGGATTACATGCCGTCGGACAACCGCGCATGCGACCAGGCTCTGGAATCCCGCCTTTCAGCTTCCAGCCTTCACGCAGAGCTCTTTACTTGATGAGGCATGCAGCTCATCCGTAATTGAGCCACCTACACACACGGAGGAAGATCTTCTGCAAGACCAAGTACTCCGTATAGAGCGCATCAATGGCGGGGTTGGAACTTGGACGCTTGGTCCGGACCCGACTTCAACGGTGAAACTTGAAAGTGTGTGCGACTCCACAGCTGCGCAGTGCCGCGGTCCCACAAGCAGCAAGCTCCTTCATCCCAATTTATCTCCTCTTCCTCTTCCTCCCTCCATTACCCCCCCGTGATCGTCACCCCGGATCGTGCAATCACCACGCCTGCTTGGCCGCCGTGATATCGCCATTGCCGTAAAAAGTGTCCTGTAACACAACGGGCGCGTACGCCTGTCCATTCCGCGCCCGTTCAAAGTCCATGGCCTGTGGTGCTTGCTAGGTGGGAGAGGTCGGAAACGGTCTCTGCGAGAGGGAGCGTATCACCTGCGTTCCCCGCAGTTTCCGCCTTGTCCCTTCAGTCCCGGCATCGGCACAAATGATCACGCGCAGCGCCTCTGACATCGGTTACGATTGCGATTTCGATCACGATCGCGACGTGAGCAGTTAATTTACATACTTCACACGACTGGTACGGTTTTCTCACGCCATCTCACGAACGAAACAACAACCCACCGGCACAAGTTAGGGCGCTGCCCCGCCCCCGTATTGGCCTGGTCGGCCTGTGGGATTGACTGCTGCAGACGCCTTGGAAAACGATAACGAGACCGAACTTGCGGGGAGGAGGTTTACATTTGTCCCGAGAAGAGATCAAACCGTAGGCTTGCGCCTAATTGAAACCCCTGGCCGTACTCGCATAGCCCGATTCGAACTTCAAATACCCCTCGAATATTGATCCAGCTTTTCGAATCGCGCCGACGACGACACGAACCAAATATCTTTCCTTGCCGGCGTGTAATGTCTCACAATCAATCTGCCGACCCAGGCACGGTACCGTCGTCAGCAAAACATGCAACAAGCTCATATCGACCTGCGGCCGACTTTCCAATGCAAGAAACGGTGACTTTGACCCCCCTGCAGAAATGGGCCGCATCCGCGTCCGACACCCAGTTCAATGCCTTTGCTGGCGCAGTAGGCGGGTTCACGTCTGGCGTCGTGACTTGTCCCCTCGATGTCATCAAGACCAAACTTCAGGCGCAGGGCATCATGAGAGTCTTCCAGGATGGCCGTCACGTTGGACAACCCAAGATGTACAATGGACTAGTGGGAACAGCCAGCGTGATTTGGAGGAAGGAAGGAATCCGAGGCATGTATCGCGGTCTGGGTCCGATTGTCATGGGCTACTTGCCTACATGGGCTGTTTGGTTTACCATCTACAACAAGAGCAAAGTTTGGTTGGCCCAGCATTATGGTATGTTGTTACCTGCAATAGTTCTGCCAAAAGTACCGAGCATACTAACGTATCAAGGATTAGACAACCCTCATCTGATTAGTTTCTGGTCCTCCATCATTGCTGGAGGGAGCAGCACGATTGTCACGAACCCCATTTGGGTCATCAAGACCCGACTCATGTCACAGACCCATTCACCGACGGCCGAATTTGCCGCCCAATGCATGTATCCCGGACCGAACAAGACATCGACGTCCAAATCGACGCGAGGATCTTCCGGGCATTATCGATCTACTCTCGACGCCGCTAAGAAGATGTACTATTCCGAGGGACTGGTGTCGTTCTACTCTGGACTTACACCCGCTCTCCTTGGCTTAACTCACGTAGCTGTCCAATTTCCCACCTACGAGTATCTCAAAACTAAGTTCACGGGCGAGGGAATGGGCGAAGGCTCAGGAGAAGCACAGTGGCTCGGCATCCTATCCGCGTCGGTGCTGTCCAAGATTCTAGCAAGCAGCGCCACGTACCCACACGAGGTCATTCGAACGCGTCTCCAGACCCAGCGACGACCACTAGCAGGAGAGCAATTCCTCCAGGGGCTTGGCATTTCTGCCCACAGCCAGCGCAAGACAGCTGCAACGATCGACAATCGCAAATATAAGGGCATTGTGATGACGTTTAGGACTATCCTGCGGGAGGAGGGCTGGCGGGCCTTTTATGCGGGCTTGGGGACCAACATGATGCGTGCCGTGCCGGCTGCCACGGTCACGATGTTGACGTATGAGTATGTCATGCGTTTCCTTCACCAGATGAAAGCCGAAGGACAAGACATAGAGCGCCGACACGCTGATTGATGTCGGGGGGCATCATTTCATACGACATAATATTCTTCAGGCTCGCCAAGAGCCGGCTGCTACGAGGGCTATACATTATCCCCCAAAGACTTGTACACTTTTTCGGAGAAACGATATACACATACATACATGAACATTGCATCCTGTCCGGGGATGGAGTGAATGCGAAAGTTTCGCATCAGATACCCCCTCTTCCCCCCCATTTTCATACCATCTGAATCAAGACACGCTTCTCGGCAATAGATAAGTCTGATTCATGGGTATCATATGACGTAATACTTTTCTTTAATGTCTTTCTCCTGTTTTATGTTGGACATGTCAGTCCCTCTATTTGCTTGTTTTCTTTCTTATTGAAGCTACAGTGGCGGAAGTGATTTTTACAACGGTTGACGGTCATCAAACCCTAAGAGCAAGAGGGATGGCCGAGAGCTTGAAAGGCGCAAAAAGTAGCCCACACCCCTTTTATAAGAAGGATGGGGTCAGGCACTGGACGATGGGAATTACTACATGGGCGTGGATCGTGGCATGGTGGACGTACATAGCATGGGAGTTTCGACGGCTTTTAACATATATTCATTTTACGCACGCACATACGCTGACTTGCGGAAACAGAAACTGCCAAGATAACAGAGAGGCTTGCTATAATTCATTCTTGCGTGCTAACTCCGCCGTGTTTCCCTTCTTGCTTGTCGAATGCACGACCGTGTGTATCTGAGAAGTGAGACGTCATTAGCCTTGTAGGCATATGTGAACATAAACACGTATGTACTGATCGTGAATGGTATGCCTTGTATGTAATTCCCGGACGAGAGAGGGTTGACGAGAGTGGCATGTCAGTGGGAAAGCTGCTTACACTATCACCAGTATGGCCATGGTAAAAGCCGCACCGGGTGTGTAGAGTCTCTGCAGAAGGAGAACAAGGAGGTTAGTAGCCGCAATTCCTGTGGTGACGGTACGCCTCGTGGTTTTGTCGCGAGGGACGAAAGGAGAGAGACCTACTCGGGGGTCCATTGAGGCCGAGTTGCTGTGTCAAAACTCAAGATTCTCAAGGCAGTTGGCGATGTTATGCGCTTGCGTTGTAACTTGTCGCGCGGTGGGTTTTTTTGTTGGGTGTCTGAGCGATGTCGCAAACGCCACGGAACAGCACGGGCGGAGCAGTGACCTGAGTTGGGAAAACGGCAAATCACGGAACGAAGCGCGCGGAGAGACAGAAAGCGGGTTGGGGTTGGTTTGAGGAGACGCCGTAAACGCGCTTTTGCGCAAAGAAAGCTTCCGAGCAGGTCTGGCGCTGCAAGAATCAAGATGCATCATGCACCCGAACTTCCGAACGTTGGTGGATGAAGGCACAGATTTGTCTGCTATTACTGATTCAAAACAGCTGGTATCTGTCAGCTAGTAGAGAAAGCTAGCAGGGGCCCTTGAAGCTCCAGTTACGGTGTTCAGTGGGTTGGGCTGTTCAAACTTCAGCGACTGGTGCTAAAAGAGTGGCAGAAAACTGCAAATATATGTGTATGTATGTGTGTATATCGTTTTTTTTTTTGCTGTAGTTAACGTCTCAGTACATCCTGTATCTCACTACTTCGGCGCGCGATAATGCGATGACTTCAACACTTTGTTATATACAGCTGTACCATCTAGCTGTGTCTGACAGGATCCTATCACCCGCCCATTCGACCCTTTTATCGGTGCAATCGGGACAATTGATGGGACACATAATGCATACCTTTCTTCCTATCAAAGCACAAGAAAAATTCTAAATCGCAAAAGTGAGGACACCCAAGGCGTGCTTTGTGGCATGCACATTCACTGGGCGCTTCACATACATGATGACCGGCAGCGAGGGCTCCTGAGACCTGGCCATGGCCACTTAGCACAAGCTTGTTCGAGAAGTCTCAATGGGCCTAACGGCCAATATTATCTGGCCGATGCAGGACTGGAAGCAATCACATTGGGTTTCTTGGGCTTGTGCTAAGCCACATGCGATACCACCTACAGGAATACAGCCAACGAATGAGAACGAACTGGACAACCTCCGGCACAGATCGCCTTCTCTCCTCAAGCGCTGGAGCATTATAATTTATGCCTTCCGGTACCAAATTGCTATAATCTATATCGTCACAGCGCTTCAAAATACCATCGCATTAGCCCTGCAAGATAGCATAGCAAAAGAGTCTATACGAAAGGCTAGAATGCGATGAAGTTCTGGAGTGCTGTGAGGATGTAGTTTACAGCGACTTGGTTACCGAAGGCATGCTCCGGCGCCTGGAGATTGTGATCTTCCAATGGCGCTTGAGGAGTGCCGAACGTCGTAGGTACGCATATGTACAAGTTCGTTCTCAAGTGTCTGGCTGTATTCCTGTAAATGATGCCGCATGTTGCCTGGAACAGGCGTGAAATCCCTGCACCAGCAGTAGGCAATGCCAGCCATCAGGCTCATTGAGACTTTTAGTGAACATGCTTGTGCCGAGACTCGAGATGCCGGAAGCTCGCGGCGCCTGGCCATTATGAATGTGAAGCGCTTACTGAATTTGCATGCCGCAAGCATCTGTTGATTGACCTTACCTTGCGATGTTAGTATTTCTCTTGGTCTTTAACGGGAAGGAAGGCATCGGTATGTGTCCTATCGATTGCTCTAATTGCGCAGGTAGATGAAAGTTGGAAGATGAGTTCTTTTGATCGTTGAAGTGCGTGCTTGATTGAAGCATTCCAATTATGTACATAATACATATGACTTTGTGTGCCCTGTGTGTATAACTGGCGACCGCCTTTCTCCGTACCCTACCTATGTACCTAGGTACAGTACCCAGGCGACATGAGTACATGCCTAGGTAGTAGGTACACATGCACTCCATAAGGTTCTTCTGAATCAGGCTTCTACATATCAGCGCATCAGGGCAATAGCGCGGGATGGAATCGACTTCGTCCCGCGTTTGTGCGACGTGATGCATCGCACCGCGAAGTCGCCATGAACCCGCCATGAATCACCCCGTGAACCAATGAACCAACCACGCGTGCACGAGTAGAAAAAGCAAGTTGGGTCCTTTCGGCTAAGAAGCTGCTCGTTTGATCCCCAGCGCCAGCCCCTCGTTTCCGGCATCGCATCCCACAGGACGAGAAGATCCACAAGCTGGCTGGTTGACTGCTGCTGCTGCTGCTGCTGCTTTGGCCGCCGTTGTTGTTGTTGTTGTTCTTTTTGCGACCAGATAGGTAGACCAACGGCTTTGCGCTGCCCCCTAAAGCGCGCATAACTTCCCTTCAGTCTCCCCCTTTCGACTTCTTCCTTCTTTTTCCACTACCCTTCAATCCCTTCCCATCTCTCATCGCATCTGTACTGTGGCTCCGCATAATTCTGTTGGCACAAGGGCCCTATATTGATCCCCTTCCGCCATATCAAAACCCCCGCCTTCAGCCGCAATCTTCCTTCTCGTCTTTCTCACCCCTTAACCCCCGAAGCAAGGAAGAAGGGAAAAAGTACTACATACATAGAGCCAAAAATGCCCGTCGTGCTGCGCAAACGCAAGGCTCTTCTGCCGCCTCCCGCGCCGGCACCTCCCCGGAAGAAAACTCCCCGCGTTGATGGTGCGGATAAGGCGGCCTCAAAGGCCAAGGTTGGAGTAAAGGCCAAGGCTAAGGCTGCTGCCAGCAAGAAGAAGGAGGAAGAGGAGGAGACAGAAGAGGAGGAGAAGGCTGTGGTGCCTCAGGCTGAGAAGGACGCTTCTCCCCCTGCCACTGCTGATGCCGACACTGCTGCTCCCGCTGCCAGCGCTGCCAGCCCAGCAGCAGCCAAGAAAGTTGCGGTTGGTGATGTCATCGACCTAGATGGGTTTGGGGGCGAGATCGAAACAAACGACGGCAACAAGACGAGTTTGAAGGAACTGGTGGAGGAGAGTGGCAGTGGAGTTGTGGTGTTTACTTATCCCAAGGCCTCTACACCGGGATGTAAGTCTTATATAACCCCCTTTTTTTTTAAACAACACGGGCCAGACGAACACAGAACAGGGGACAAAGAAAGCCTAGAAATGGAAAGAGAAAGGTGATCAACAAAAGATTGACGCAATGTGGAAGGAGAAACGGATCACACGGATACGAATGCTCTACACTGTTTGCTAATTGCTTCTGATGCCTCTCCCTAGGTACCACCCAAGTCTGCCTATTCCGCGACGCCTACACGTTGCTTACTGCTGGGGGGCTCGCCATCTACGGCCTCAGCACGGACTCACCAAAGGCCAACACGACATTTCACACCAAGAAGAACTTGCCATATCCGCTTCTCTGTGACCCCAAGTCGACCCTCATTGCGGCTATTGGCATGAAGAAGCATCCCAAGGGCACGCAGCGCGGTGTCTTTGTCGTGGACAAGACGGGTAAGGTCCTTGTTGCGGAGCCGGGAAATCCGGTGGCTACGGCGGATAGGGTGAAGGCTTTGGTGAGGGAACTGAAGAGGTGATCTGTGAAGTGTCTGGCCTGTGAAGTGTCTGGCCTGTGATGATGATAGCTGGGATGGGATGGAATGGTAGGTTCTGTGCGTTGTCGTCTTCTGTCACCGTTTCATGCTGTGAAATTTGTGAAGCTTGCGTGAAGAGAATCAGTTTTTTTTTTCTATTCTTAGTTTTAGCGAACTGCAGCTTGGCTTATCTTGTGATCGAGGATCGATATGAGAGACTTTATTTTGTGTCTGTCACGGTGGTCCGAAGTCTGGTCAACGTCGGATATGCCAGAGTTGTGGTCTGCAGAGGACAAGCCTGATCTAGATGTAGTTCCAGCTCACATAATCCCACTGAACCAGACTGGATAGTGAAGAATGGCTCATTTCTCAAATACACGTTCCCATGCTACGGACATATGTACCTCGGCTGAAGTCGTGATCAACTACATACATCGTCAAATACCTACGCGACCAAGGCAGAAGAGAAGACAGATAACTTCAGCGACGTTGCTGTCAAGTTTATCAGCAGGACAAGGGAAGACAAACGCATTGCTGCCGTTTTCAGCAAATCCATGAACGCTATACTCGTCCAGTCTTCACGGAACATCATGAGTGTGAATTGTCGAACAACTGACAAGTACTGGGCTGGAAAGGAGACGTCATCACTAGAGGTAGCCAGTTTCGCCAAGTACCTTATGCGACCGACACATTTGTCGAAAAGTCGTAGGTACTTTGAGTTCCTGCAGTCGGTCGGATGGACTTCCAGCAACAAGCAGCAATAGATAGTCAGGTCTAGGGCGCAGCCATGCATTCTCAACCACTTCTCGATATCAGAAGTTTCAGGTCAGAACAGATACGTACCAACCGGCGTCACGTGCCTTTAGCCCGCGGGCCGCGACCGCGACACATCCAGGTCCCGGCAAAGCATCGGCTACATTCGAAGCCCGGCAACCTCGAAACGCATCGTCAACGTCCATCACCCAGACAAGCTACTCTTTGCCCCGAACCGCATCCCGACATTCCACCCCATTGCAACGCCACAATGTCTGCTCAGGCCGTAGCCAAGGCCGCTGGAGGCGTTGTCTCTATCACACAGGTACAGATACTCATTCCGCGCCTGCCCTATCACCTAGACTGACCACCTGGTGTTCCCTGCCTAGAAACAAACCCTCCAATCAACAGGAATATGGGAAACCATCCGCCGAGCCCTCGCCCTCGATCCTAACCGCTCCAACGGCGTCCCCCTGAACCCTTACTACCGTAACCCCGCGCCCGGGAGCAACGACCCAGCCGCGTTCGAAGACCCCGTCACTGTACCCGCTGGCGACATCGCCAACAACCCGTACTGGAAGCGCGACCACCGCAGGAATTACCCCCGACTGAGCGTCATGAAACAGGCCGACGTAGCGGGCTTGTTGACCCTCGGCAGCGCAGCGAGCCCCAAGGTGGAGCTGATTGGGGAGGCGGGTGAGCAGCAGCTCGTCAAGGTGCAGGAGGAGGGTCAGAAGATGGGGCTGGCTAAGTGTCTGGAGATGGCGACGGGGGATGTCACCAAGGATGTGTTTGTGAATGGATTGCCGCCGCTGCCGAGTGGGCAGAGCTTGGTGGGGGGCAAGTGGGATGTGTATAAGTATAAGATGACTGAGGAGCGGTCCTATCCGGAACGGTGAGTTGTTGTTCTACTCCGCCCCTCTGTTTTCTTTCTTTGATGTGGTTTCGCCATGGCAATGGGCATTGTGTAATGGCGAAAGCGGAGGAGCTTCAGCAGTTGAGAGTGTAGGTTGCGCTGGTTGGAGAGTTGAGATATGCTAACTTGAGGTGTATAGATACCCTTGCCGGAGTTTTGAGTAAAATGGGTGTTATGGGGGGGGAGAGAGAATGATGCGCAGTGATCGAATTCTGTACATAGAGGATCGCGATGGGGGGTCATAGACCTTAGACGTTGGGAGAATTATTCCCCTCTTTCTTTTGTGGTTACCATTTTTTGAGGCCTCACTTTTGTCGTTGGCCGACTGGTTGTTTGTCTGTGACATGAATTGACACTATTCCCTTGTACTCTATCGCCAACGCCTGAAAATGAATATATCAAGGACCATACTCCGTAGTGGTATCGTGAACCCAGCATACTCAAGCACACCCGCAACTTGAACATGCCATAACCCAAAGCAACTCCAACACTCCCTCTTGTCAAATCATGAAGCCATCCTCTCCACCACCTTGGTCTTCCCCTGCGCCCTCTTCACCCGATCATCAAAGTCCTGCACCCCCTCGTCGCTATTCTCCGTCGATAACGTCTCGGGCTCCACCAGCGCATACAGCATCTTGACATTCTTGTGTAGCCTCGCATTTCGCGGTAGCGGCGGCAGCAAACAAGGCGGCGTAGCTGTAGCTGTAGCTGCGGCGGTATCGCGCGCCTCCTGCTCGTGCTCCTGCTCCGAGGCCGTGACCGCCGGGGGCATCCTGTTGGCCCAGATGACGGCCCGGCTGGCGAGGCGGCCGCTCTCGAGGAATTTCTCGAAGCCCGTCTGCATGCCGAACTGGCGGCCTTCGGTGCGGCCGGCCTGGGCGCCGTCGGCGAGACCTTGAGTGTAGCCCTGCTGGTAGAAGGTCTGTTCGAGGTTGAGGATGGAGTCGAAGGGATCTGGTGAGGACATTGTGCAGATTCGTTTTTTCTTTTCTTTTTTATCTGATTATGAGGGCACTAGGAGTTTCTCCGCTGAATATAGAGAATTTCGAGATGTGAAATTGTGGGCGCTGCCATCGTAGGGAAGGGATTTGTTTGATCGTGGGCGCAAGTCTGCAAGTACATACCTGATGGTGGTGTTTGTGAACTTGTGGACCTCGTGGCGGGGTACTTTGATCTGAGGCTTGTACGCGGGGGGTTTCAGGCTTCAGGACCGATAGTGGGATCGTTTCTTAAGCAGACGTCACGATGAGCTATGTAATGCGGAAAGAAAAAGGGGAACGAAAGATGCAGTCGAGTGATGCTCTATCTGCAGCCTTACGACGGCAAAAAAGCGATATTGAGTAGAATGCGTTTGTGAGTTGTAAACTTGTAACTGGATGTAATACGACGGTCACGACCCCTCCATGCACTGCTCAGATGGCGCTACCTGCAGAATTCAGAAATCGCGGATGAGTCAGTCCCGTTGACTGCCTTCTTCATCTCTTCCTCTCGCCCCGCAGATCCAACTCAAACTCTTCTTACCAGGCAAGACCAAACCACGCAAGATCCCAATTCGCGTGCAGAACCCTTCTTTGTGATGGCGGTCGAAACCCCCATCCTTCCCGTCAAGGGCAAGAAGAACATCCTCATCACCTCTGCACTGCCCTACGTCAACAACGTGCCCCATCTGGGAAACGTGGTGGGCAGCGTGCTCAGCGCCGATGTCTTCTCGCGCTTCAGCAAGCTTCGCAACCGTCCTACACTCTATATTTGCGGAACAGACGAGTACGGAACCGCGACCGAGACCAAGGCGCTCGAGACGGGTCAGACGCCTCAGCAGCTCTGCGACGAGTTCCACAAGAAGCACAAGGAAGTCTACGATTGGTTCGAGATTGGCTTCGACTACTTTGGACGGACCACTACGGAAAAGCAGACGGAGATTGTCCAGGACATCTTTTTGAAACTACACAAGAATGGGCTTCTCGAGGAACGCACGACAACCCAGCCCTATTGCGAGAAACACGACGGCTACCTGGCCGACCGATTCGTCGAGGGGACATGCCCGAAATGCGGCTATGACGATGCGAGAGGAGATCAGTGCGACAAGTGTGGCGGTCTGTTGGATCCTTTTGAGCTGATCAACCCCCGATGCAAAGTGGACGGCGCGCAACCTGTACCGCGCGATACCAAGCATATCTTCTTGAAGCTCAACGAGCTTCAGCCCTCCATTGAGGAGTGGTTCGAGAATGCGCACAAGAAGTACGGCTGGCCCGCAAACGGCACAGCCATCACCAAGTCATGGCTGACCAAGGGACTCGAAGGTCGGAGTATCACCCGTGATCTCAAGTGGGGTGTCCCCATTCCGCTGCCTGGCTACGAGAAAAAGGTCATCTACGTGTGGTTCGACGCCTGCATAGGCTACCCTTCCATCACTGCCAACTACACGGACGAGTGGGAGAAATGGTGGAAGAACCCGGAGGATGTCTCGCTCTACCAGTTCATGGGCAAGGATAATGTTCCCTTCCACACTGTGATTTTCCCCGGTTCGGAAATTGGAACCGGCGAGAAGTGGACCATGCTGAACCACCTGTCGACAACAGAATACCTCAACTACGAGAACGGAAAGTTCTCCAAGTCACGAGGCGTCGGTGTCTTTGGCAACCAAGTCAGGGACATTGGTATTTCTCCGTCGGTCTGGAGGTACTACCTCCTGTCGAACCGGCCCGAGACGGCGGACACTCAGTTCGAATGGCAGGCTTTTGTTCTCTCCAACAACAGTGAATTGCTGGCCAACTTTGGCAACTTTGTCAACCGAATCGTCAAATTCGTCAACGCAAAATGCGATAGCACCGTGCCTGACTTCTCGGCCTCTTACACCGACGACACATTTGACTTCCCCGCGTGGATTGCTCGCGTCAATACCCTCTTGGCCGAATACGTGGACGAGTTGGAAAAGGTGCACATTCGCGCCGGTGTGAGGAAACTCATGGAGATCAGCACCGAGGGCAACGCCCTGCTGCAGTACAGGCTCGACAACGCCAACCTAGTTGAGCATCCCGAGCGGACCAACACTGTCATTGGTCTCGCCCTCAACCTCTGCCATTTGCTCGCGTCTCTTGCCTCGCCATACATGCCCTCCACGTCCGAGTCTATCTGCAAGCAGCTGAACACATCGCTCGCCCACATCCCAGATGTCTGGACCCCCGAAGTTCTCAAGAGCGGCCACAAGATCGGCAAGGCTGCCTATCTGTTTACCCGCATTGACGACAAAAAGGTGACGGAATGGAAGGCGCAGTTTGGCGGTAGCGCCGAGTCTCGCGCTGCGGAAGAGGCTGCCAAGAAGAAGAAGCAGGAGGAGAAGGAGAAGAAGAAGGCTAAAAAGGCTAAGAAGGCTGCCGAGGCCGCTGCTGCCACTGCTGCTGGGGCTGCACCGGCTGAGACGGGTCCTGCTGAGAATGGTGCCGCCGCCACCGCTGCCGCGACCTCACCAGCCGAAGCAGGCTCTGTTGAGAAGGCCGCCGAGATCTCACCGGCCGAGGCAGTTTCTGCTGAGAAGGGTGCCGCCGTAGTCTCCGCTCCTAAGGTTGCGGAGAATGGAGTCAAGGAGACGCCGCTGAGAGGGCCGCGTACGAAGGACGATTTCTTCAAGGATCTTGTTATTCGGTTGAAGAAGCCCACGGATCAGTAGAGGGGGATTTGAGAAGTCGAAATTAAAATCAGTCTCTGGATTCGGGTGCTGCCTAAGGGTGGTCACACAATAGCACTACAAGTGGCAGCATGGAAGGATGAAAATGAGCTCAAGAAGAGAGAGTAGAGATGAATCATGGGGGCGAACACCATACTTTGGGGTGGTGACGGGTAAATTAGGTAGATGGATGCCATGTGTAGGGCGCATCACGTATGGCATGGCGCAAGAGGTGTGTGTGCGACTTTGAGGGCCTTGGAAGCGACGTTCTTTGATATATAGTGTACTTGATGAAATAAAGACAAGACATATTTGCGACTCGTGCAGACGGGATGACAGTGTCACGGAATCGACTGGTTTGCGGTCTCGAGTCAACATCCGATGTGCGTCGTGGTCCGGAGTTTCGCTCAGGATTGGACTGTGATGTGTATCTCTCTGTTACACTACACTACGTTTCAAGGTCCAGCGCCGTAGCCTTTGCCTGTCGGGCTCGATCCTCCTTGACTGCGTCTGCAACCTGCGTCGAGTTGCCGCCCACGACAGTTTCAACGACACTCGGTGAAAACTTGTGCGACCTTCTTCATATGTTTCAGCAGTCCTTCAGACGCTGACTCAGTCCGCAGTCGCCGGCCGGGCCACAATAATGATCAAAAGATTGCATGGCATGTTGGACAAAGGTATAGAAGTAGCTCAATTGCGAAGCTTAGTTGTGCTAAAATGACCCTATTCAGTTGTGTCGCACTCGTAGAGAAACGCCTTTGATGTACACACATGTAGGTAGGTATTTATGTACATATTTACCTAGCGCTACAAGGTAGGTACCTAAACTTCGAACCCACCCCCGCAGCAGCCCGCTGTCGCTGTCGAGCGACGAGCAGAAGGGGAACATCTCGCAGAAGCTTCCCTTCAACACCAAAATCCCATACCGCGAAACCGCCCACCACCGCACCGCATTCTCAGTGCTCGACACGCACACCCCGGCCAGGAGCCCCCTCTCCCAACCATGGACATCCGCGTCCTTACCATCGAAGACCTCCCCCTCATCCAGCATGCCAACCTCGAGAACCTCCCCGAAAACTACTTCCTGAAATACTACCTCTACCATGCCCTCTCGTGGCCGCAGCTGAGCTACGTCGCCGTGGATGTATCGCGGCCGCGCAAGGGGCCCTACGAGTACCCCAAGATTGTGGGCTACGTGCTCGCCAAGATGGAGGAGGACCCTGCGGATGGGATCCCGCATGGACATGTGACGAGCTTGAGTGTGATGAGGACACACCGGCGATTGGGAATCGCGGAGAAGTTGATGAGGCAGAGCCGTGAGTCAATTTTTTTTTCTTCTTCTGGGGCGGGCTTGAGATTTGAGATTTGCGCTTTTGTCATGTTCTGCTACTTATTCTTTTTTTTTCCTTCCGCGAAGGGTGTCTTTGAAGAGGCGGGAGGGATATTTACAGTTCGGGACACTCTGTGGTCTCTGGAGATGATGTTGCTTCACTTTCTGCTTCTTGACCCTTTCTTCACGCCTACTACGAATATTTCGTCTCTTGATATTTTAATGTTGTTCTTCTGCCCTGGGCTCGTCCACGGAATCATATATGCACTAACAACAACCCGCGCCTAGAACTCGCCATGGTTGAGTCGTACAATGCGAAATACGTTTCTCTCCACGTGCGCGTCTCCAATACGGCGGCTCGACACCTCTACGAAGATACGCTCAAGTTTGCGAATGAAAAGATGGAAGCAAAGTACTACGCCGACGGTGAGGACGCCTTCTGCATGCGCCTGGACCTGTCTGGCATAAAGGCGCAGCTCGATAAGGACGAGCTGGAGGAGGCATCTCAGGAGGAGGCCGTCGATGATGGTGACGCGGTGGGTGAAGTGGGCAGGGATCCGGCTGAGGGGAAGAAGATCAAGGTGGCCGTGGGGCGGAACTTGGGCGTGGGTGCCCTGGTTGAGAAGGACGCGACGAAGAAGTAGAGAGAAGGCCCTCTTTTCCTTTTCAGGTTCCTTTACTTTTTTTTTTCGTTTTAGTGCTTTTCTGGCCTTTCTAATCACGTCTTCTCTTCTTCTCTGGTCTTCTTGGCAAGAAGGAATGGCAAGGCTATGATGAATTTAGACTTGGAGTATGGGGAGTTTAGACAAAATGTCTCTACCATTGGGTACCAACAAAAGTCGGGGTGCGCTCGGTGCATGAGATGGATAGAAAGGGCGAACTTTCTCGGATAGACGGTACTTGGGGCCTCATGATGTGTTTTCCGTATCAAAATGAGAACGCGAAGTAATCATGTGCACCAAAGCGGACGTCGAGGTGACAATATCATTGGAAGTCGTCTTGGTTAGAGAGGAAGCTGAACTGGGCGTTGGCCCGCTGCAGTTTTAGATTGAATCCCACGGCGATGAAGTTGAGAAAACCATGGTTATTCGCTTCGTATTTTGTACAGATAGAGCTTCCAATTTTCATGGGAGATGGCATTGGCGAACGTGTGCCCATGTTCTCACTTGGTGTCTCAGTCTTGACATCAGACACGTTATGTCATTGACTCGGTCATGTACAACATATTGAGCAAGAGACAGGGAGGGACTTTCTTGTTAACGCGTCACGCACTTTGATTTCGTTTCACTCGGTCTCTTCACATTGAAGCCGTACATACCGTGCCGTCACTTTAACTACACAGAAAAGCTTGTCTCATCTTCCTTCCCCCCTTGTCGTGCGTTTTCCTTCTTCCCAGACACGACCGGAGCCCGTGATCAATGAATGTAACAAACAGACTTGTGTCAGTACTCACAGACACTATCATCGCCTGTTCCCCCCACGAACCTCGCCACTGAATTCATAACTCCGTCATGCCTTCTCCTGATAACGCTCATAGACGTCCAGCGACTATCCTCCCATACCCTCAGTCCTGACTCCTATCCCGCACAAGCCAAGTCCCTCGCATACATCTCATCGGCCTCTATCCGCAGCCTATTCGTCATACGCACCAGCTCGTCCATCGTCTTCTGCAGGGATGCCTTCTCCACACCGTCCTCCAGAGACGCTAAACGAGACGTCATTTTTCTCACCTGGTCTTCGAAACTCGCCACGACCCTGTATTTCGCGGCGGAGGCTGGACTTGGGAGTGACCCAGGAGCAGGGCCAGAAATACCGGTTGCTTGGGGGATATCGTCGTTGGGCCATGCACCAGGTACGTCGTTGTGCGGACGGCCACTCCCTCTGGTAGCGTCCATGAACGGCACTGGTCCTCTTGCGTGGAAGGGGTGTTCGCCTTGGTCGTAGTTTCGAGGGCCCCAGGGGTGCATAGGATGTACAGGATGCGTAGGGTGCGCAATGGGAACCCAGTGCATGGGGTGCATAGGGTGCGAAGGGTTAGCAGGGTGCATAGGGTGCCCTTGTCCGGCGAATCCAGGAACCCCCGAAAATCCTTGAGGCCCAAACGGTCCAAACGGTCCAAGAGGTCGTTGCAGCCGCGGGATTCCAGGGATTCCCATCGGAATATTCTCGCCACACATTCCCTGTGGTCCCACGAAATAGGAGCTGCGCTGCGAGTGTCTTCCGGGACCTCGTCTAGACGCGTAGCTCTGTGAGAGACGCGCAGAAGATGCGCTCGTAGCAGCCGCCGTCGCCATTGCCATCGCGGATATAATCTGGGGGTCGACAGGCACAGGAGGAGCAGGCATTCCACCAAAGGGACCGGGACCTCCTCGGCTGGTTCTCCCCTTTCTCAAGTCCTTGTACGCCCTGCGCACCTCTTTCGCATTCTGTCGCCGTTCTTGCTTCTCGGCTCGTCGGCGTTGTCGCCGCTCACGCTTATGCGCCTTGCGGGAATGCCTCTGCGATTTCTTGACGCCTCTCCACTGCGCCTGTAGGGCTTTGATCTGGCCCTTGAGGGCCCTTTTATTTACATAAGGGGCCTGGTCGGATGGCGTGGTCCCGGGTGGACTCTTAAGGGACTTGAGTTCTGCCTTGAGCGCCTCGATGTCGCGCTTTGTGCGTATCTGCTCAGGGTGGGATGCCCAGTCTTGTAGTCGCGCTGCGTAGAGGGGCAGCTGGTGCTCTTGGATGTCATTAAAGTCCGGAAGAGAGCCGACGGAGGAAGATGCAGAATAGCTGGACATTATGGATGAAGCTGTCGAGGATGTGGACAGAGCACGTGGTTGTTTTTCGTCGTGGCGAGAATGACGGGGACGCCCCCTTGTCTCTTCGTGGGCGTGGGCGGGAGGGCTACTTTCATAGTGAGGAGGCTCATGCGAACCTCGCTCGCGCTGTTCAAAAATACCAGGTCCAGGATGGCCATGCGGGGTGTCGTTTGCGGAGTACAAGTCTTCTCCACGACCGGAACGACACCATCCCGAGTTGCCGTCCACGGACCACGAAAAAGATCCCATGGAAGCAGGAGGGTCGCCAAAAGTATCCTGGCCGAATGCCTTGTTGTCAGAGTTAAAGCCACCAGTCTGACGGCCAGGACTTCCAACTTTGTCATCTTCCTGTCCTGCTTGGTCTTGCTCCATCGAAGCCCCCTTATGGTCCTCTGTGGAAGTACCTTTGCTGTCCCCAGGTGGCAAGATGCCACTGTGATAATCATCAAAAGATAACCCTTCCAAGCTCGTCGTACACGCCTCGACTTCCTGCTGCACATGTGGTCCAAAATCCTGTTCCAGCACAAGATGTATACCTCTTGGCCCAAAAAACTCTTCGTTCCACTGCTGTACAGTTTCTCTGATGATCCTCCTCCTCGCCGCCGCAGCCGCAACTACTGGATGTTCCTCATGCATAGTGTTAAGCTGCGGCTCCGCCCGAGACCAACTGCTCATAGAACCAGCAGCAGCTTCATGCTCGCTCGTCCCCTCCAATGTGAGTTCTCTCTCCCAAATGGCCTCAATTCCCTTCGTAGCATGGCCAGGCAGCAGGAGGTTCATAAAAGTGGCCCAATCCTGGCGAGTCACGTCTCTGGCTGCCAAGCCGTCCTGGTAGGGAAAGTGGCCCGGGACAGAAGAGTCCTGGACATGGAGCCCGACAATGAAGGTATCTCTCTGCAGGCTGATGTCCGCAGTAGCGGGGACACGTCGTGAATCAAAGTATCGTGTCGCGCTGTACTGCGCGCGCAGCCTCTGATCTTGCTGAGGGGAGTTATGGTAATGGTGTGCGCTTGACGACGTGCGCGGCGTCATGGGGGGCGTGTAGATGACATGGTCCCCGGTGCCAGAGGAGGAGGAGAAGGAGAGGCATGATGCCGCATCGTCAAGAGGGGCAAGACCGGTACGTGGTGAACTGGTGTAGGTGTTTGATTCTGAGTAAGGCGGGGGCGGGGCGCCGTTGGCCTGGACGTGGATGGTATTTTGTGTTCGTCTCATGGTTGTCTATCTCCAGCACGTGTGTCCTCGTCAAGACCAAAAGAGGATGAGTGGGATGCCGTGTTCTGTCGCTGGAAATACGTGCAAGTTGAGTAGTGGAGGTGCAGTGAAACTTTGAAAGCGTCTTGGGAATATGACAAGAGAGGAAAGAGAAATGTAAGAAGAGGGAAAACGGTAAACGTGAGAAGACGGGAATTGTAAAACGTGAGAAGAGGGGTAACCGGAGGAGAACGGCGACGTGATATCTTATTAAGCTACCAAGGACCAGCATGAGCACTCAACTGTCAACTAAGTAAAAGTAATCCGAAACGAATAGGGAACTACACAGCCCTGTGAGTCTATGGCCAAGGCTGACTTTGTGCTGTCTCGACGGGTCCAAGTGAATCGGACTCGTGGCCGCTGCAGCCACCGCGTTTGTCCTGAGGCGATCCGTTGACCAATCAAGACGTGGTATCAATGTATGGGTGTATCACAGTCATCTTCGGCTGAGTAGGTAGCATCAATGTGATTCGTGGGTCGCTTAGTGGAATGAACGCATTCTCCAGCTGGTTTGCCTATTGAAATGCGCCATTCAATGGCCTTCTATGGCCTACCAATTAACAGCCTATGTGGCCCGTTTGACAAAGGCCGCCACAGCAACTTGCGCAGCACAATTCTTCTCGTCGTTCCTTTGTTACGTGGTATAAGCATGACTTTCAACCTTTTTCCGATGCCGAGTTTGTGTATTTAGATAGATCTCGTCGCGTCAGATATACCTCCAGCATCTTTGCCCGCATTCGACCAAGGGCTGAGACCGATCATCGATCGGAGGGGTCGCCAAGATGAAAATCAGCGTCCTCTTGCTTGTAGTGGTCCGAGATTAAGCTGGCCAAGTGCTCTCGAGAGTGGGTTCCCCTAAAAATAAGGTGTTAGTTTCCAAACGAAGAGCAAGACGAAGACGAAGAAATAGGAGGAGAAAGAAAAGTAAGAGGAGGAAAAGACGCCGAACATAAGGAGGGAAAGGAGGAAAATGGCAAGAAGAAAAGAGAAGCCTCGTACAGATTGGTAATGTAGGTATCGATGAACTGGGCAGGAACCAGCTCCGTTACGGCAGTCCGAACCTCCACGCCGTTCACAATACTACCGTCAGAAAAGCTCACAGAGCTCGACGGATCGCCCCATTCGATGAGCGAATCCTCGTCAAAGGGATTGACCGGACTGAGTTTGTAAATTCCAGCCAAGACCACCACTGCAGTGCCCTGCTTCTGCGCAGCTCTGGCAATAGTGCAAGCGCCCGCATCGGTGACGGCACCTCCGTTGGCGACGATCGTTCTGGCGCCGAGAATGACTTTGCTGACTTGTGGCATATAGGCCATCAGGCCAGAGTTCATGACGTTGATGACCGTGATTCCTGATGCAGTGAGCTTTTTGCGGAAGTTGGCATATTGAACGCTGCCATTCTGTTGACGAGTGGCTTCCGTGACGATCAGGACGGTAAACTTGCGCTTGGCTGCCGCTCGGAGGATAAATCGCTCTACAGTTGTTGATGGCTGATGGACAACAATGTGGTCTCCTGGACGAATTTGTACCTCGGCAAGGGCAGCGATTTGGTCATCCACGGAGCTGATCTCGTCCTTAATCTCTTCGATTCCATCAATGACTTCTGATCTGAGTGCATGAATCTGGCTGTTCGTCTGGTTTGCAAGACGCGTTGGAGTCGAGGTACCCGAGTTGCGGTGTGGCGAGCATGTACCATCGCCGAGCGAGGGCGACGATACAGAGAGGAGGTGGAACAAGGACTTTGGCACATTGACAGAGCTATACGATGACAAAGGTCCTGGTCGCGGAGGCGGGTTAGCAGTTTCGGACAAGTCGCTGCCAGCCGAGCCCTGCTTTTTGTACGTCAAAGGAAGCCGCTGCGAAACGCTCGTGGGATCTGAGAGAAGAGGAGGCGTCATGGGTGCTTCGCTCGGCGTCTCGCTTGATGCTTCGTTTCGGTCTTCGACTGCCTCATCGCGAATGAGGGCAAGGATTCGGCGTACGATGTTACCGATGACGAGCTCTCTCGGCTGAGCCTCTACCAAACGACGACCCATTCGAGAGACATTGTCGATAAGGCCATCCACGTCATGCCACTTGGAGCGCGCAACGACTTGGAGAAGAATATGAGCCGTGGCCACGGCGCACGGCTCCGATCCTCGTATCTGCCGCCTCTTGAGAAGTCTGGAAGTGACGGATCAGTGATCAGTGGTCCGGGACGGCCTCGTGAGCTGCCGTGAGCTGCCACTTGCAAGGCACATTGGAGTCCTTGTGCTTCGATGGGTGGGCACTCACGAAATGAGGTTCTCGACGGCTGCCTCCAAAGGCTGCCCTCGAAAGGACTTTAGGTATTTTTCCAGATCAGGCGCATGGGCCGCCGTAGCGGAAGGCATCTTGACTCAGAAAGATGAGTCCGTTGCGTATTGTTAGCTGGGCCGAGTGGTGCTGTAGACGGGCTCCGACTTTTTTTTTTTCGACGAGGAATTTGAAAGCTGGGATCTTGGATGACTGTGATGCGCGACCTGGACTTTGGCGGTTTTGTGAGGTCAACTGGTGGGACAAGGCGGGGCAACCACGTCAAGGGGTGGGCCCTGGTGGCGGAAGATCCTGGACAGTAAGAAACTTGAGAGACCGAGCGACTTACTTAATTTTCTGAATTATCGCGCAAATGGGACGAAGCATAGGTAGTTGTAGGGAAGTCACACGCAATACCTTGTATCATGTGAGAGATGAGTTCGGTGTAGAATGAATAGACTTGTGGCCAGTGGACGACGCACACGACGACGGACAAGTACACCACTGTACATGCATGAAGAGCGTTACAAAGGAATCATGACCCGCTCCAGGGCAGCTTGAGGCAGCAGCGCCTTCTTAGCAGCTCTGCCAAAAGGCAGGCAAAGGCAGACGCCGCCGTCTTTCAACTCTCAACCTCAGACCCTGTCCCTCAACCCAAACCGCGGCTACGCATGGCCATCGCATCCTGAGGCTCGTCACTTCGCCATCGGCTGCTGTCAACCAGCTCAATGCGAACGCCTGAACAAGCCCCCCTGTGATTGCTTGTCTGAACCGCAAGCCAAACGGTTAAACACCCAACCCCCCTTCGAGCTCACATCACCCTGCCACATCGATAGAGGCGCCCTCCCAGGCGGCTTCGTATTCTTCCCTCGCGACGCGCCCGCGACTCGGCGGCTGCTTGGACCATTTCCGCATCCGCCCGCCGAATTCCATTCTCCGGACAGCCCTGACTACCTCATGGCTGGCTGTCCGTGTCCACGATGAACTCGATCAACATCATTACCTCCCGCGTCTCGCCCTCTCCGAGCCCGAATTCGTCCCGGGCAAATAGCCTCGGCAGCCTCAGCGTTGGCCTGATGTCGGATGACAAGTCTAGTGATGCGACAACAGAGGGCAAATACGAACGTCAGGCCGAGTCGTTCCCGGGATTTGACGACAACGGCCATGACGAGCACGACGAGGAGAAACTCCACGAAAAGACTAGTCATGCAGCTGGCGAAAACATGCCGTTGCTTGACGGAGGCAAGGATGGCAATAAGCGGAGCAGCTGGTGGCACGCGATACCACGGAGGTTTATGTCCAACCTCATCAGCTCGATCAGATGGGTACTTGCTACTATTGCGTCCCCCGCGATCCACATAATGGCATGCTTCTACGATGAACAAGGCGTCTTCGCACCCTTAAAACAGCTGAGGAAGCTTTTTGGCGTCCGCAAGGGGAGAAGTCTGGATGGCTACAGACCCCATGGCAATCGATCCACAGCACCTCCGGTAGCGAGCTCGCAGCCTTCTGGGTACCGCCGTATCGCACCGCGCCCTGCCTCCTTGTCCAGTTCATCCACCTCCGGTCAATCCTCGGAATCAGAAGGCGACCATTCGACGAGCTCGAGCGGTCGGCACGAAAGATCAAACTCACTCAACCCTGCAGAAGAATTGCGCTCGGCCAGAAGATCAATACGAATCAAAGTCCACAACGATGATGCTCTGCGACAGCGCAAGCAGCACCGCCGAGCGAAATCCGCAGAAACCCAATCGAAGACCAGTAATGAAGATCTTTCCGCACAACTTAAATCTCCTACATCCCCGATCGCGGCCTTGACGAAATATCCAAAGACACCCGCTCCGCCGCGCCCGTTAATCCCTCGACGACAGCCCTCCTACTTGAAACTCGATGCCTCTGCCAAACACCAGAAGACTCTTATTCTCGATCTGGACGAAACTCTGATTCACAGCATGTCCAAGGGCGGCGGTCGCAGCAGCGGCCACATGGTCGAGGTGCGGTTAAACACCGCGTCGTTGGGCATGGGCAATACCGCCGGAGGCGCTGCACAGCATCCTATACTGTACTGGGTCAACAAGCGCCCCTATTGTGATGAATTTCTGCGAAGGATCTGCAAGTGGTTCAATCTAGTCATTTTCACGGCCTCGGTGCAAGAATACGCCGATCCGGTGATTGACTGGTTGGAAGCTGAGCGCAAGTACTTCTCTGCCCGGTATTATCGCCAGCACTGCACATACCGTCAAGGCGCGTACATCAAAGACCTGAGCTCGGTGGAACCAGACTTGAGTAAAGTCATGATTCTGGATAATAGTCCACTGAGCTACCTGTTTCACGAGGGTAAGTAGATCAAGTCTCAACTCCGCCTTGAAACCCAACCTGCAAGCTCGCACCATCCAAGTCAATTCATCGATCCTCTTGTCTAACCTTTCGGGTGTGCTTCTAGACAATGCGATTCCTATCCAAGGCTGGATCAATGACCCGACTGACAATGACCTGATGCATCTGGTGCCGCTGCTGGAAGGTCTGCAGTATGTCCATGACGTGAGAGCGCTCTTGGCACTTCGAGGCGGCGAAGACGGACAGCATATGCCGTGAGTAATCGGCAAATTTTGGTGCGACTTTTAATTGGCGTTTGAAATTTTACTTCTTTATTAAAGGCGGAGGAAGCGTCAGGCATGATGCGTGAAGAGCGTTAAGGGAGCTCGAAACACGTCGATGCGGCATTCATTTCTTTTCCAATGATACAAGATATTGCTCTTGTTACATGTGTAGTTGTAGTTGTCTAATAAGGCCCTGTCGCCGCGGTTTGTACAAAGAAAAACGAAGCTTCAAAGAGCCGGGGGTTTTGGGGTTGATAATTGCACATTCTATGGGACAGTACATTGCCGTGGACTTGTGTTGTTTCATCTTATTAGAGCAGAGGACTTGGAGCAGCTGCCAGCCTGGCAGTTCGATGAGCATTCGGGGCGTAGGTAATATGGTGAGTCGACAGAAAAGGAAGCTACAGAGCTTACTGGGTCCTGACTTCTGCTGGGCCATCGTCACATTCACTGTCCATATGTGTATGTATATTAAGGGCCTCGCTCCAGTGTCGCTACGTCATATCATCTATTGCGTGATACCTAGGTACCTGGGCCGAATCGCCCAACGCGATCCAATTAACCATGATCTGAATAAATCGTGTGCCAGGTATGTACCTCCTACCTACCTTAGATACATATGTATGTACATAGTTAGTTTACATGTGTGGCGGTGCAGCCTTGTTGAAGGGCCGTATAAGTGGTGAGTCGTGACAGGCTACAGCTGCAGAGACTTCTTACCCCGGCCACTGCATAATTAATGTGCTTGTAGGAGCTTAGGTTCCGGATTCAAGTTTCCGATAGATTCTGGGGGAGGAAAGATGGGGCGGTGCGAATCGCGATGGGGCGAGCAGGGGTGCTGAGCTTAAGCCGATGTCGTCGCATCAAGATTCAAAGTTCCATCATGGCCTCACGTACGGAGTAGGAGTAGTACCTACGTCCTCGGCAATTCAATGATAGTCAAGGCTGAAGCAATGCTGTGCAGAAAATTTGAGAGGAAATGCAGGAAATGCAGCGAGCATGTAGCCGACCTTGCCTGCCCAAGCCACCTCTATCAACCGAATCGGGCTCTCTGGGCCATCACTGATCAGTCGTTTTGGGCCCCGTGTCATACGAAGAGAGGAGGTACCTAGTCCACGAGTATAAGCAAAGATTGGTGCACGGGGCCTCATCTTGCTGAAAGCGAAAGCAAAAGAAGCAGAATGAAAAGGAAGCGAAGTGGGGGAGCATACAGCAACGAAAGCGCCTCTTTCCGTCAACAGCCCAAAACAAGCAGAGTGGTGACATCATCGCCTGGCAGGACAGGCAAGGAACCGCAGGACCAAGTTATGGCTGCTGCTTTAAAAGCAAGAGGCGGGGGAATTCGTTGGAGAAGGGCTGTCGCTTGTGTCCTCGATCTTCGCTTCTACTGTTACCTTGAAACTCTTTCTTGTATTGCTCTTCTTTCTCACACACACAACGCACAAAACAACCAACCGTACAGCTCTCTCACTCACAACTCTCAAGTCACCATGTCTCTGCACTGTAAGCCATATCCTGTTCATTTCCAATGCTGTGTCTGTCTTTAGACAGAGTGCTTGCCGCTGAGCGACACGCTTCAATATGAGCTGCCTTACGCGTGTCGAGTCGGGCAACAGAGTTTCAATCTAACATGTCCATTGCTCCTAGATCTCCCTCCCGTAAAGCCTTCGGCCATCGCCCTCGGCACCTTCTTCAACCACGGCATTGAGCTGGCCATCCTGGGTCCTGTCTTCGGCCAGACCTACCAGCGCGCCAAGCAGGCCAACACCAAAGAGGAGTTCATCAAGTCCAAGGAGGCCAGCGGTGCTGCCATCGCCTGGGGCACCTCGTTTGTCGGATCCGCCCTGCAGAGTTATGGCGTCGGCGCCTTGATTAACGCCACTGGCACGTTGAGCTACAAGGGTGCTGCTTACCTGGGTGGTCTCATCTTTGCTGCTACCGCTGCTCCCGGGGTAAGTTTCGCTTTTTCGCTCTTGGCTTTGATTTTTTCGCCAGCTACGGCGCAGAATCAGTCGATAATTTTGTCACATCCCATGGTCCATGCTCTCACATGGCGTTGAAAATTGCCACGGCGTTGGCACCAGATGATGTGATGATGACGTAGACACGCGACCTCAGCGACCATTTGAGCCTTTTCTCTAAGGTGCTTATCTTCTATACTCGAAAGCCTTGCTAACGCTCTCTCGTAACATAGTTCATCAGCCAAATCTTCACTGAGAGGCGCCCTATCGATACTGTCGGGGTTGGCATCGCCGCGAAGCTGATCGAGACCATTGGTTTGTCAGTGTTTTTGACCTGGTGGGGAACTCGCACCAATCCTTTTGAGTAAGGAATTGGTAGGACGTGTATTATAAGAAATACAAGCACGCGAAGTGCTTGAACGCGACATGTTTGCGTGTTTTGGTATCTGGCACGGTATCGGCACCTTTTTAATCCAGGTTGGATGCTGCACTACTTCGGCAGTCTAGATAGCAATTCAGCTTAATTTTGTAACGTCTCGATGAACACATACAAGTAGGCCTACAACCAACTTGTTAGTGGAATGTATGGCACGTTGTGCAAACGACGAGCGAAGGAGCCAATATTTCCATCAGGAATCACTCGGATAAGATCCAAAAAACCAGCAGACGACAGGAGGCATCACACGCGCCGTTCCTTCGTTGCTCCCTTGACGAAGGAACAGATTGGGAACACGAAAATGTAAACAGATGAAACTTGTCCTTTTCTTTCAAAGCTTACGTCTTGATAATGCAGAATTGAACCTGAACGCCTTCGTAACCCAAATCGGCCCTCCTAGCCCTACTGCCACTGGTACTTATACATTGAGATCAAAACACAGTGTCTGCAACATCATTTCTTCCCCTCCTCCCCACAAGTATTTTCCAGACTGAGCTTCAGCATCTGCGAGCGAGGCGTTGCGTCCTTGTGCACCAGCTTGCAAGGCTGTATGGACCCCATTTCGCAGTAACTCCCAGATACGACAAATATAGCCAGGTCGCCAGAATATAGTCAAGTCAATACTTGCATCTTCTCTGTCCCTTTCTGACATCCTCCACCTTCGCTCAGGCCTTGGACTCGCCCTTTGTCCAGAACGACTGCTTGGAGTACTCCTTGTTCACCAACTTAACCAGCGAAGCATACGCATCCCCAAAGGACTCAGTATCCTCATTGTCCTTGCCATCGTCTGCGGCAGAAGCAGCAGCCGCCTTCTTCTTGGACTCGGCCTTCTCCATAATCATGACCACGCTGGTGGGGCGCTTAGTCTTGGCCGCGGCGCCAAGCTCAGCGCGGGAAGTGACAAAGATGAAGGGCACGTTGTGGTCTTCGCAGAGGACGGGAATGTGGGAAATGACATCCATGGGGGAGATGTCGCCGGCGATGATGACCACGCCGGGGAAGGAGGTGTATCCGGGGGCGGAGGCGGGGGATTTGCGGAGGGTTTTGACGACTTCTTTGACGCCGCGCTTGAGGGTGCCGTTTTTGGCGGCTATTTTATTTTGAGTTGTTAGCCAACATGTAATTTGTCAATTTGTCAATTTGTGTTTGTTTGTTTTTGTTGTTGTTTTTTTTTTTGAGCGCGCCGCTCCAGGGTTCGCCTTTCTTTCTTTCTTTCTTTCTTTTCGCACACACGCAGAAAGAGAAAGACGGTACGGAACGTACGAACAGAACACACAGGTTCCCCAGGAAGGACAGGGCGAAGGCGCACTTCTCCCGTCAAAGAGCGACGATAAAGCTTTGGAAAATGGGCAAAAAAGGGTGGAGGGGAATGTAACATACCCTTTCGGATCGTCTTGTACACCTTCTTCATACCCTTCTCATCCGCGACTGGCACTGCAAACGGCACCACTGTCCTTTCTAGGGGCAGGGCCTCTGCAGCAGCGTCATCGTCTTCCATGTCCGAATCGTGATCCGCGTCACGGGCGACAGCTTTGGTCTTGGTTTCCTTGCCGCTCTGCGCAACATCATCCTCCTGGAGCTTCTGATCCAGCACAGCCGCTAGTTTCTCCTTCTTCTCCTTCTTGTCCTTCTTGTCCTTTTTGGTCTTAGAGACACCGCCTTCGTCGCTTCGCTTCTTGTCCTTCTTCTCCTTCTTCTCGGGTCTTTCGGCCGCCATTTTGGTGTGAGAGGATGGGCAAAGCCGCTCGGTATGGGTCTGTGAGGGAAGTCGGTGGGAGACTTTTTGTCTTCAGAGCAGAAGACAAACAGAAATGAAGATATAGGCCAATTGCACGAAAATTTGAGAGCTGTTCTTTTTTCTTCTTCTTTTTTTCCGGATGAGAAGATTCGTCCTGTGGAATATGTGCGTTAAAAAGGACGGGGCTGTGCCGAAAGACTGTTGTAAATTGTCCGGATCGACTGGCGCGCTCTACACAAGTTCTTCGTCCACTCTAGCGGGAGATTCTGCCTCGTTGATTTTTTTTTACCATGGCCCCATTGAAACTTTGGAATGGGCTTGGCGTGGGGACGCGCTTACAGTGTTCGGCTGTATGTTGTGCCGGCGCCGGAGAGAGCGCACGTGACCCACTTGTCACTGGAGGGGCTGAAGCCAGTTGGTGACGAGTATTTTCGTGAACGTCGAAGAGAATGACGCATGGCGTTTTGTAAGTGCTTCTCCTCTGACTTAATGAGTTCTTTAATAGGTGTCTGTTGCATGGAGTTGTGTGCAGAACGATTGTCGTGGCAGTGGAAGCCAATGCCGCCGTCAACGTAGGCACGCATGTCACAGTTCTCAATGCAACAAATGAAAAAGGCTTCAATTGAAAGCATGCGATCATCGCATACCGTAATGGCTTATACAACGTCTATTTCTCTTTCCAGCATCCAGCATGATGTACAGTTTCTTTTCACCAACAATTATGGACTTGCTCCCCTGCCTATCCCGAGGCCTTTACTCCTCCTCGTCGCCAAACTCAGCGCGGCCCGCCTTGGAGTTGAGGTAGTGGTTGCTGGTTCAATAACAATAATTAGACGAAATTTTCAAAATCGTTCTCATATCGAAAATAATCCCCTTACCGCTCGGTAGCCCAGTTCAAGAGGCCGTATGCGGCAATCATAGGAGGAAGCCAGTAGAGAATTTGACCCTTGGTGCGGCGGAAGGTGTTGAAGATAGCGTCGTGGAAAGCGCCGGCCATGGGGTTCTGCCGGTTGGCAG
This sequence comes from Claviceps pazoutovae, assembly GCA_018360065.1. Taxonomy (NCBI): domain Eukaryota; kingdom Fungi; phylum Ascomycota; class Sordariomycetes; order Hypocreales; family Clavicipitaceae; genus Claviceps; species Claviceps pazoutovae. Next base: position 111,855 of record SRPO01000007.1, read on the forward strand.
AGATACCATAGTGGATGATGCCCTTTTGCTTGAAACCACCTGTTGTCGTCGTGTTAGTACTTTAACTGTGTTCGAATGCTCTCGTGTTGGCGCGGTAGTCGTGTCGTGAGAATACGCCATCGCCTGCTGCCCGTTGTGCACAGCAATCGACAGCCGTTTCCAACATAGTCGCATTGATGCCAGTATATGACCACCCGTCCCTTCTCTGGTCCCAGCGAGTTGTCTTCTTCGATCGATGGTATGCCCGCTCTCATTCTTCGAAGTTGCCGAAACGGGAATGTCGTGGTCGATAGCCAGAAAAGAAGTCCATCACTCACCCATGTTTCCCCAGTCACCAATATAACTACAGAATCGTTAGTTCACATTGAAGCAAGAGGAGGTCAATTGGCGAAATGTGTCTTCTCGGTCGCGAAGAATAGGCCGCAGGCGGAGGAAGTACCCTCGTCCCCCGCGCCGACGAAAGATGGAAAAGAGAATAAGGACGGTGAAGACTCACTGGCCAACCTTCCAGTTGGGCTCACCCCCTCTCAAAGCCTGTGTCGGTCTCATCGTGGCTGGGATCGAAGGATATGCTTAACGTTGAATTCCTTTTCGCTGTTGCGAACGAATCGTGAAGTCGTAACTACGGGAGGCGATTAGAACAGAAGAGGGTCAAAGTCTTGGAAAACCGCAGGCCAATATCCTGAGCGTTACCCGAAAAGGCTTAGCGCAGCGACCATGACCCGAACATCAGCCTTTGGCTGGGCCTTCTGCTCTGACTTCTGACTTCTGACTGCGACAAGTTACAACACTCAAGAGCTTAGGATAGCGATCATCAACTACCTCTTCCACACACCACCACCGACTCTTCAAATCCTTGGCCGTTGCCGCGCCTCCCACAGTAAAACCGCTCGCCCTTCGACTCTATTTCTCGAGACCAGAGCGTATTCTGCATCATGGCGGCCGCAGCAAAAGCTCTCAATCGCGTGTACCAGCTGGCTGTGCCCGTCACTGCTGGCCTGTTCCTCGCCGGCCAGTCCATCTTTGACGTGAAGGGTGGATCAAGGGCTGTCATCTTCGACAGAATTTCAGGTGTCAAGGATGAGGTCATTAATGAGGGCACACACTTCCTGATTCCATGGCTGCAGAAGAGCATCATCTTCGATGTGCGAACCAAGCCGAGGAACATTGCCACGACGACGGGAAGCAAAGACTTGCAGATGGTCAGCCTGACGCTGCGTGTGCTACATCGGCCGAATGTCCAAGCTTTGCCAAAAATCTACCAGGTATGAATAGTCGCCGATTCCCTCCACAGCAGAGAGCGACATCGTTGTCAGAAGCAAGCGCCCTCCCCTCGACTAACCCCTTCATGTGTAGAACCTCGGTGTTGATTATGATGAAAGAGTCCTGCCTTCTATCGGAAATGAAGTCCTGAAGTCCATTGTTGCCCAGTTCGATGCCGCAGAGCTTATTACACAGCGTGAAGCCGTTTCTCGACGAATTCAGAACGACCTCACCCTCCGCGCCGCCGAGTTCAACATTGCCCTCGAGGACGTCTCCATCACGCACATGACTTTCGGCCGCGAATTCACCAAGGCTGTTGAACAGAAGCAGATTGCCCAGCAGGATGCCGAGCGAGCCCGATTCATCGTCGAGAAGGCCGAGCAGGAGCGACAAGCCAACGTTATCCGCGCCGAGGGTGAAGCCGAGAGCGCCGACACTATCAGCAAGGCCATTGCCAAATCGGGCGATGGTCTGATTCAGATCCGTAAGATTGAGGCGAGCAGAGAGATTGCATCGACGTTGTCTTCTAACCCCAACGTGGCGTATCTGCCCAGTGGGAAGTCGGGTAATGGTGGACAATACTTGCTGTCAGTTGGGCGGACGTAGGGGCGCTGATGATGTTGTATCTATGAAGTCCTGGGAGGAATGAGAGATCAAAGACAAGGCCGCTCTCCACTTCGTTGGTGAGATATATACGAGCGACTATGTACTGTAATTCTATGCTTTTGAAATGACCCAAAAGGAAATATCTCCACAACGAAGTAATATCACCCCCAATGCTTTTAGGGTGGGTGCTATCCTGTATCCGTCAACTCCAAACATGCATGATTCTATCAATTCAAACATGTGATGCAATGAACGAGACTTGAGCCTACGTCTTTTGCGCCTCGATGAATGTCTCTGTGAGCTTTCCATCCTGCCCTTCAGGCTTTCCCGGCGCCAAAATCTCACCACGCACCACCTTCCATCCTTCTCTCTGCATAGCCTTCCACTCATCCACAATCTTCAACCGCACCAGCTCCCCCGCTGCTATCGCATCCTCAGCAGAGTCATGCCCCGATAGCTGTGGTCCAGACTCCACTTGAATCTTCTTGTTCAGATGCATTTCGGTGAGCATTTTCAGGCTGTTGCGGTACGGCAAACCCCCTCTATGGGGATACAACAGCACCGTGTCGATGAGCGTAGGGTGAACTATACGCACGGCATTCAGATCATTCTCCAGCCCGTGCCCGATTAACGGGGTCGACGGCGCCAGGAGTGCGAAGAGTAAATCTCGCGCGACTTTGGGAGACGATACCTTTTTAAGAGGGTTGGCTTTGGCGGTCGTGCGTGCCTGATTCTTGGCGGGGACCTTAGTTGGGCTGTGCTGGTCTTCCTGCGAGGGCGACCATTCGAAAGTGGTCGCCCTGGCCATGTCATCGGGCCATACACCCGAGTACCGGGAATTGAGATCCAGAATCTCGCCAATGGGCTGGACGAGAACATCCAGTAATATTTCCTGGGTTGGCCAAGCGGTGGCAGTGAGACGTATGAGCTCCATGCCGTGAACCGTGTAGGCCATTTCGCAGTCAAAGCAGACGGCCCTATCCGGGGGCACGTTTGCATTCTCAGGTGTGGCAGCAAAGTTCAGGATCGCAGCTAAGCGCTTCGGATCCCCGGCTTTGAACACGTGGTTGTCGTGCGTGAAACAGCCGGCCGACTGTCCGACTTCTTGCCCACAGCATAGATAGCGTTTCGGTGATCTGGCGATATCGCCGGGGGCTTTTACCGGGACGTACGCCTTTCCCCAGTGAAAGTTGCATGAGCCGCCGGACGAAAGCGCCCCGTCTTCTTCCCTGCGGCCTGGGAATACCTGGAAGCGCTGCTGGCAGCGATCGCACCTTTCCCAGCCCTTAGCTGCGTCCAGCCCGCTTTGTGCAACGGCTACCATCTCTTCTGAGGGGACAGAGGAAACATATCCGTGGGCTGCAAGGCCCGTGATGTCCGTGACGAGACGTTTGAGTAGAACGACTTCTTGTGAGCTCGTTAGCCCGGTGTTGATTACTTTGGCATTGCTATCACCGTTGGCTGCTGCTTCCTTAGAGCCTGGAGCCTCTTTGATGCGCTCGTCCTTCCACTGAGGTAGCTTCATTCTCCTGTATTGCATGATCTTGTTCTTCATGACGTTTGCGTACACGGCTGGCTTCTCAAGTGCAGCGGTCTGCTCCTCATCCAGGGCCTTGAAAATGACATCTTGGTCTGACATGACTAGGCCCGCAGCAACAGCAGCATTCTCGCCGTCCGTCTTTTTTTGAGCCTTGAACTCCCCATTCAGTCGACTGAATTCCGCGTGCAGTAATTTGAGAAGCTTGAGTCGAGTATCGTAGCTTGCAGGCGAGCTTTTCAAAAGACGAGGATTCAACGTCTCAGGATTCCTCTTCGTCTTTGCCGCATCGGTGCTCACGCTCAGCTTGCCAACGACTTTCCCATTACGCTTTATGTGAGAGGTTCCGGGCTTTGAAGTCGGGGGACTTTTCTGCTGCTGCGAGGCTGCGGTGCCATTGGGCTTTACGCCAGTAGCTTCCACATGCCGTCGCATAGGTTGTGACACGGGCCGCGGGGCCAAAGGCGGCGACACCTTCGTGCTCGTTCCCGCATCTAGAACACTGTTCGTTTCATCTGACATCGGCACATGTTGAGTTTGTGAAGGCCCGTCATGCTCATCCGCCTTGATGCGTTTAGGTGTTGGTGCGCTCTCGTCTGGTGATCGCTCACGGGACCTCTTCTGCTCTTGTGGGGTTAACGTGACCTCTGAAGGTCTCTCGTTGGCATGGCCAAAGATGCATTGGAAGGCGGTACACGTGTTGCCGGCGGGGCATGGGATATGTTTGAGCGACAAACTCATGATGGTGAATGAAGCGCTCGGGGAGCAAGCATGTTGAGTGCTGGGATGTCCAAGCTCAAGCTGCCTCGTTTCGCAGGGTACTTGGCTCCAGAAGCTGTTCTCGATGTGTCCGATCCAAAGTGTCCACCATTTGATCTCTTCGATAGCCGTCTGTGTATGAATCGTAGGAATCGATGGAGACTGATGTCAGGACCAAGTCATGAAATGACCCGGTTCAATGAAGTCCGTCTCTATGGTCATCTCGCAATGCACGTCCAAAAGCGGGGCCGACACATGCGTTGCACATGTGCCATTGGCCCATTGATGTGACGGCACGAACGCAGATCATGAAAGCGTCAAGAACTTCAAAGGCTATCTTTTTGGTAGTCTGCCATAACTGTTGCTGCTGTGGTTTTCATTTGCCAAGAAATCTTATTCCTTGTGATTTGTTGTCGTTTTTACCTCAACGCAAAAGGCGGAAGGAATTGTCTGTACATGCTTCTGATGGCTCGTGGTTCAGCAAGTCACCACAGGGAATAATAATGAGCGTCTCGATATGTATAAGTATGGACGAATGCGATTCACGACGCCACAATAGCTACGGCCTGTGAGATTATTGTCCAAACCGCGTGGCCTCTATGTCTCTAATGCCTCTGATGAATTCTCGCTTCCAACATCCAGCAGTGCCAGCACCGCCAGTCCACCACACAGTCTAAATGAGTCCTGGAATAAATCGTTTGGTTCTCTTGTTCCAGGCGGCCCATTTGTCTCCAAAGACCTCCTTCAGCATGACTTCCTCATCGAAAACTCGTGCCCTCAATAATATCAAACTCGTCAAAACCAATACAGCACAAGTAATGAGCCCCCAGCCGTGCAGTCTGTCGGAAACGCTCTGTGGGATCCAATAGGCGGGCCATCCATCCCACCGAACAATTAGCAGCTGAAGCGGAACAAAAATGAGCACTATGCCCGTGTAGCTCGGATGTTGGATGTAAGCGTAGATGCCCTTCGTGTTCAGCTCATTGGGCTTTGCCAGGCTAAAGGTAAATCGACTACCCAGAGCACCAAAGGCAGAGAGTCGTAGCGCCGCTCCCGCGAATACCGATGCGAAGCATAGTGGTGACATCCACGTCCAGCGAAAGAGGTCGGGATTTAAATAGCCATGTTGAGATGTTGTCCTGCCGCCCAGGAGAATGGCCACTATGGCGTGGTGGAAACAGAAGCCAAAGGCGAGGAGACGGCCCGCAAGGACGGCGGCCGGATGGCCGACGAAGCCAATGATGTCCTTGCCCCAGACCTGGCTGGATTTCGGGTTGGGATTGGGAGGTGTAAGGCAGGCCGAAGCGAGGTACCCAGAAAGAGCGGTGGCAATGGCGAAGGAGATGGCGGATAGTGATATCATTGCTGCTTTGATGCTGTTTTAATTAGGTGTGCGAAGCATTGGGCAAAGGGAATTACGGGCAGGCAATATTCGGGTGTCGCTACGGCTTCGCGGCTGGCTATATGTAGCGACCTACTCTCAAACTCTATCTGGGTTTTGGGATCGATTGCCGATATTTAGGCTTAGTTGGGCGGGCGCAGCTCTTGTCGATCGGCCGTTTGTCGAGTTTCATCAAAAAGGCAAGCGGATTTCGCCGTGGCACGGCTCCGACATGAGGCTGCAAAGGATCATGGGCGAATTGCTTATCTGCGTCGGACGTTCGTTCTCAAAGGAACAGCTTCCTAGGTCACGGCGAAGAGAGAGCTCGTGAAAGAACGGCACAAAAAGGAGTTGCGAAGGAATGAAATTCGGGAAGTTGCATCAGGTGACATACAAGGGATTTACGTAGCCCATGTACTGCAGTCGCATCTCTTCTTCATTGAGAGCAATCCAAAGCCTTGGCGGCACTGCCGCGGCAGAGTCCGAGAGCGTGGTAAGTGTGCTAACGGACACACTAGTCGAGGACTCGAGACTCGACGCTTAAACCGAGACTATGGCCGGGCAAGGCTGCTCACGATGGCCGTTTTTACCGAGGCGCGAGAGCATTCACATCGCAGCCATTACGCGGCCATTGTGCGTCCAAGTGCTGCGGTTGTTGGCAAGTCAGATACGGAAGATGGTCAATGGGTCGAGGGCATGACTGGCACCGCAGATTCGAGCCATTGGCCTTGTTGAGAGCGCCGTGCTGTGATCCATCGACAGAACCATACAGACCTTCCGTGGCGGCGTGAAATTGAAGTCGTTGTAGAACGTGTCCTAGCTTCACGTCACGTGCACTGTCAAATCCCCTGCTCAGAGGTCGCCTCGCAGCTGCAGACGCGTCACACACGCAGCACGCTGCACACACAACACCTTCAAGTCCGTCCCGTTCTTCACCAGTGACCAGAGCCAACCTGCGCCGGAGAGGCAGGCGGTTCACCAGACTTGTTGTCTTTGTTTCGCCGTGAAATGCTGGACCCTCGAAGGACTGCCTTGCATGGTGTTCTGGTCCCCGCTCTGGGCTCCTACTAGACCAGCCCTACGTGTCTGGCCGTCGGCTTCGGCGGCGACGTCAACGTCAACGGCCTACATCAAGCGTCGCATCGCAAATCCGCCCATTTTTCGGCAAGCATTGCGTACTCTGGCCATGGCGCCTTCGATCTATCCCAAGTATGAGGGAGGTGCCCCTGAGGCTGACCACTTGTGCGTGCTCGTTCATGGGGTGAGTCTGTGTGACAGTGTTATTTCCTTGCCGCTTGTCAACGTCACCGCTTGCCCCTGTGGGCGTTCCCTGTATGCTTTCGTTTCATGGTACTCCAACGTTATTCGAATTCGTCTTCTCACACCATTTTCTTCCGTGCGAAATCTAGTTATGGGGTCATCCCGACCACATGAGAAACGTGGCCAAGAGCCTACGCGACTTGTATCCCCCCAATGAGCTGCGACTTTTGTTTGCCAAGCGCAACATCGGTAGCTTCACCTACGATGGCATCGAGCGCGGCGGCGAACGCGTCTGTTCCGAGATCGAGGAGGAATTGCGCGCCGTAGAAGAGAGCGGTGGCAAGATCACCAAAATCAGCATCGTTGGCTATTCCCTTGGTGGTCTGGTCTCTCGGTATGCCGTGGGCTTGCTGTACGCCAAAGGCATTTTGGATGATCTCGAGTGCATGGTACGTGATGCCTCATTAGTCGTCTACCACGAGTCCCGCATTACACCGACCGCCTGCCTACCCATTCCCCGAGTTCTATGTGCATAGGATTCTAACGAGCAAGTTTTCTGCTGATAGAACTTCACCACGTTTGCATCCCCCCATCTCGGGGTCCGCACACCACTCAAGGGCTGGCACAACCACGTCTGGAATACCATGGGTGCTCGAACACTGTCCATGTCGGGAAGACAGCTCTTCACGATCGATGCTTTCCGTGATACCGGGCGGCCGCTACTTTCTGTGTTGGCGGAACCCAAGTCTATTTTCATGATGGGGCTGCGCAAGTTCAAAAGACATACGCTATACACCAACATCACCAATGATACAAGCGCCGTGTACTACACGACGTCTATTAGCAAGACGGATCCGTATCGGCAGCTGAATTCCGTCAAGGTCAACCCCCTCAAGGGCCACAGCGGAGTCATATTGGATCCCACAAATCCCTTCCAGTTCTCATCGCCAATTGTTCGTGAACCTGCCACATTTTCCTCCATCACCGGGTCCGTGGTCAAGTGGATCAAGCGAATTCCATTCATGATCAGTGTGGCCGTATTCGTCCCCATTGGTATTCTCGCCTATCTCTGTAATTCCGTGGTTCAAAACATCCGATCTTCCCAACGGATCAAGGTGTACGAGCGAGGCGAAGCCGGCGTCAGTCTCGATGGGTACCGAGTGCCCGTGCTGATCAAGGAACTCCGTGAAGAAGTCGAAAACACGTACGAGGCACTCAACAGCTCCCAAAACCAGGAGTATCTCGCGACCGAGGACGAAGACGAGGACGGAAGTGGTTCCGATTCCATGAGCGACGAGGACAAGCGTTTGATGCAGCGGGAGCGGCGGCTCTCTGCGCCGACTCTGCCAACCCTCGCGCTAACACCACATCAATTTGAAATGATTCGGTCGTTGGACACGTTGCAATGGCGGAAATATCCAATATGGATACATAACAACCGACACAGTCATGCAGCCATCATTGTGCGCATGGACAAGAAGTCGTTTGACGAGGGGTGGGTGGTGCTGCGGCATTTTGCTGGGGATGAGTTTCTCATATAGACGGCGTCGGTTTTACGACCGTTCACGAATAGACGCACACTTGGATGTTGGGAACATAAACATTGTAAAATAGATGCCTGTGGCGAAGTTGCCCTGGAGCATTCCTGGACGTGATGCATTCATATATACAACAATAAGGTACATACTCATATAATATCGTTACAGTTCTGGTCACCAACCATCACGTCTCGTGGCTGCCGTACAACATGAGCACAGAAGTCGGCGATCATCGATACCCGTGGATTCGCGAAAAGAATTGTCACGACAACACACCATCTCACGCAAAGCAACGCAACGTAACGCAACGTAACGCAAGGAAAGGTGCTTTCTTCAAGTTGGTCCGCGTTGCTCGTCTTGCTAGATCTTGTGCCCGGTTGCTCGGCATCAGGCCGTAGAACGCCGTCTTACGTTATTGTGTGACGCGAACTCTAGAGAGTAAATAGCACACATTTGCGAATCGTTCCATATGCTGCCATGAATCCATGATGCCTGCCATGAGCCAAGCTTGGAATGGGATTGTGGATAGTTTGTACTCCGTGCATGATATGATGATTTCGAGACGCGGCAGTACTCTGTACTCAAACCACCGGCTTTGCGCGAGCTGATTCAGGCAACGAGGTAATGCCGGGAGAGGGCTGCGTTTCATCATCTTTTCCTCTATTTCCTATTCTTTTATTCTGTTTTCACCTCCGTGTATTTCTCTTTTTTGTTCTTTTCCTCTATGTACCAGTTGTTGTGTTTGGCATAGTTTCAGAGTGGTCTCCACGGATGACTCGCCGAGTTGCAGGTACCTTCAGCTGAGGCGTCGTCGTATGTTCATCCACTTGATCTGAAAAAAATGGATAACATTCGTAGGTGCAGAAGTACACTCTGAACACGCGGGAATAGTAAGCAGGCCAATAGCTGAACATGTGAGTCTTGCATTATCGTATCGTATGCCTCACGCACCCAGATCCTCACGCAGCCTTGGCAGTTGTACCGTGCAGGCGTCATCGTTTTACTGGAACACGCTGAGAAGTATGTACTTGAAGTTACGCTATTTGTCATTTTACTCATGTGTTGAGGATGGAGGGCATGTTTTACCGCCTGTCGGGAACCACGGCCGCTGTTGAAGGTGCTACGAAACAGCTCTTTCTCTCGGCCGATATCGATTCATGTCAACTTTATGTCTCATTCTTCGTGTTACTTGCCAATATTTGTTGTTCCTTTCCACCCCTTTGTTCACTGTTTATGGACTGTGTCTCTGTTCTTTTTCTGCTCTCCTTCACCCTTTCTAAGCATCATTTGTAGACATTCCTCCCAACAGCCCATCATACTCAAACCGAGAAGTGTATAGACTCCCAAGAGGTATGTACCTACAGAGTATACGTATGATAAATGGCGGAAAGCCGCCCACATGAGCTTCCCCTGCCACAACCCTGCAGATTGCGATACGAGGCCCTACCCCGCCAAGCCCTCCCGAGTCCCCGCGCCGTCCCCGTCGATCGCTGACCCGATATGTGTTAGGTACATACGGAGTACAGCCACCGCCATTGCTCTGCCCCAGCAACAGCATGACAAAAATGAACAACAAGAGGGGGAATACGAAAAAGAAAAGAACGAAACACAGTATGTATGTAATATGTATGTAGGTACTCCGTACATGCCTGCAATACTTTTGCCAACGCCACATCAAACCTGCAATGCATGGTCAAACGGCGGGCCAACGAGGTCGGATCGACGCACGGCCTCATGCATGTCCCGGCCCCCACAGCACCTCAATCCGCTCCGTGGCCCAATCGGCTTGATGGGTTGGTGGGCAAGGGGTGGGTCCGGGGAATACAAAGAACGTCTTGGTCTGCTTTCACTGTTCACGATGTCATCTCAGGGTCCTATATGTTGCCTGCCGGCTTCATGGCGGTGCTTTGAAGGTTCATTCCCCAGCCAGGAGGCATGTCTTGAATAGCCGTAATACGCGCTTTGATCTCTTGCCTCCTCTTCCTCTTTCCTAGTGTCTTCTCTCAGGGCTGCCTCGTGACTCCGGCAAGGGAAGAGGGGCGAGCAGCCTCGTACTGTGATGTGGCACTGAATGCGGGGAGGGGGGGGGGGGGGGGGGGGGGGGGGGGGGGGGGGGGACGTGGTGTGCATCTTGCAGATGGATGGTGATCACTGATATCATCATGTACTTGGACGTTGGCGGGGCCTGAGTTGAGTGTTTGGCATCGAGTGCGTACGTGCCTAAGGTAGGTATATAAGGGCTGTCTTGGGACCTTCTTGCCAAACGAGAAGAATAACACAGCGATCCATACCAAACACATTTTCATACTCCTCATAATCTTACCAAGTCAACACAACTAAAAACACCTCCCATTTTCCACCGACAGTCCCCAGTCTCTCAAAATGCAAATCTCTAGCATCCTTACCGCCGCCATCATGGCCGTCTCTGCCTCGGCAATTCGCGGTAAGTCACTATGAGCAGGGCCCGCCAGCCTTCTACAAGACAAAGCTTACCAGTATGTGTACTGACTTTGTATCCTTGCTCTGCAGTCTCCTGGGACGCCGGATACGACCGAACCAACCGCTCGCTCCGAGAAGTAGCCTGCTCAGACGGATCACACGGCCTGTTGCCCCGATTCCCCACGCAAGGCTCCCTGCCTCACTTCCCCAACATTGGCGGCTCCGATTCCATCACTGGCTGGAACTCGCCCAGCTGCGGAACGTGCTGGCAGCTTGAGTACCGTGGAAACAAGGTCAAAATCTTGGCCATCGACCATGTCGGTGTCGGCTTCAACATTGGTCAGAGAGCCATGGACGCGTTGACGAATGGACGTTCGGTGGAATTTGGTGTCGTAGACGCAGTGGTTACGCCGTTGGCTGCGGGAGAGTGTGGCTTGTAAAGACGAGCTCTCGACTGCCTGCCGGTGTTGTGATTTCTTTGAGATGACGTGCAGCGACGAGTGATGAGGGCACCACAATTAGATTATTTTAATATCCTTTTTACAGACGCCGGACCGCATCCATTCGTGGTCGCAACTTGTACCTAATTGTTGAGTGTGTATCGTTTGACCTTGATATCCTTGCCTCAACGTCAAGACCCTTGGCATAACGGTCTCCGCTCTGGTGTGCGCAGTGATAGATCCTTCATTCTTTGGTCTATCATTAATCGTTGCAGTTCGCGGGGCGGAGTCTCGTTCTATGTACATACTATGCATGTACTCTGTAGTTGTATGTACCTAGGTAATCTTCGACCCATACCTCAGTGTTGGTTGCAGGAAGAGGACGCAGTCCCACTGCCCAACCAAGTTTGCTTGCTGGTCGTAACCTTGACATGGATTAAAGCCCTAATGGCAAGTTGGGCCTCCTGTGCTGTGGTGAATGACTGGCATATAAATGTAGGATCGATGTAGGAGGACGGGTGCTGCAACTGGTCGACTATAGCTGGTGCCTCCTCTGTCAAATATCCACTCGCGGGCATGTCAGCACGATTTTCACATATGTTTCGTCCCGTTCCGCGTATCTTGACACCTCTTGCGCGAATCGAGCTTACTCGGAGCTTCTTTGCCAAAGTGGCGGGAAGGAAAATGCCAAAGCTCTTCGCTATATATACGAGAGAAATAGTAAATTCCGGCTCTGGCTCGGACGACATCACCGCACGCTTCGCGCGCGCGCGCGCGTGTGTGTGTGTGTGTGTGTAATGGGGTTACATTGCGAGTAGTTGTAAAGGGGCAGCTTAGGGGCTGATATTCCAAAGACAGTAGATAGTCCGTCTTGATCATCTTGGCAAGAATCAACTCCCCTTTGGAGCACCAAATCGCAGTGAATAATCAGGCCCATTGTGCCAATGCCTCTTCCTCTAGACGACGTGCAGACAAGGTGTTGAGACTTGACGTGAAACCCTTCCACAACGGCAACATTAAGCAATTTCGAATCGACACTTTTCTCTCCGTCATCCCCGCCGAAAACATTCTTCTTCAAGACAATTGCTTCTTCCAGCGACATAAGAATTGGTTGTGCCCGCCTCAATGAATTCGTTTTCCGCAGGGATGGCTTGATGTTCGTATCCTTGAGCCACCCTCGTAATACCAAAGGCAAGATAATACAAATATCAAGCCGCCCCTGCGAAGCATCCTTTGCGAGCAAGCGCTTCGGCATTTTACGAAAGAGGAGTTCAGTCCTGACTCCTCACGATTCAATACAGTTCACAGCAAGTCAGTGGTTAGTGATCGCTACTTGAAAATGGTCGCAAAGGGTAGCAGTTCATCTAGAGCAAAGTGTTAGCAAGAAGGTGATGGTATCGGTGAAGGAAGAGCGGCAAATCGAGGGCATCCATCAGATGCCAGTCATCTTTGACACCATATTTGGTCATCCGTTTCTTTATGTTCGTGGTCGTTGCCCGCAGCTTCTTCGCCTTGCGCCGAAGGTGAGGATCGAATCGGCCCTCCTGCACTGGGTAAAACTCCATCATGCCACAAACATCTTTCTTGACCAGGCAATATCGACAACCATTGACAGCCTGGTGGCCCATACAGCCTGAGAGCTCTTGCTGTTCCATCATGTCACCCACGAAGGCGCCAATAAAGGCACAGACAAATAGGTACGCTCTCTCCATTGACAGCCACGTACTTTGTGGATGTCGGCTTTGTTAGCGCCGAATGACCCAAGTGTTATGTTAGCGGCATGAGAGAGCTGAGCTTTCTCATTCCGCTAGCACTTGGGCCATTCGGCGCTTACAAAGCCGACATCCACAAAGCCCTCAATTTCATACGTGAGCTTAAGAAAGGAAAGTACGTGGTTGTCAATGGCGAGAATTCGGCGCCCTAGCACCTGAGTCACTCGACCGAATACCTCGATCTCGCGCTCGCCTCGGAGGGGAGTTGTGCGCATGGCGTGACGCCATGATCGCTGCGCTTGATTATGGAACCATCGAACTCGGAAGGGCGCCATTGACTTCGACCGTGAAAAGGTCTCAGGCCTCGTGGGCTTGAATTCGTTCAATATGTGCGTCAATGCGGCGACTGCGAACCTGCGAAGGGCTGATCAGGATCTTCTCGTCTTCGACGACGAGGAGCTCCGTCATACCTTCGGGGCAGTGTAGAATTTTGACCTCTGGCTTGGTTATTATAAAGATATCATCGTTGAGGTTGGCCTTCTCGTGTACTGCCTGAAACTCAACGATATGAGAGCAACAGACAGCCGAGATTCCTGTCTTATTCGGCGTTGGCGAGTTGTGACTGTGCATAGTGGAATCATTAGGTCAATGCACGGCCGGAGAGGGTGCCAACCAAGTTGAACCACCAACGTAGATGGCGCAATGAGAGTCCAGGAATGGAATGATGTACGCTTGATGCCGCTTGAAGATTCCTCTTTTCTCGGAGGTAGACCTAGACTCGGTCATGGATTTCGCTCTGATCAAAGGCAGGCTGCAGTGTGTTTGGCAGATCTTGGAGGTCGTGGACCGCGCGCCATATCGGGAATCTGACGTGAAGAAAAGTATTCGTTAGCAAAGGCCCGAGGGAAAAGCATATCTGAATTTTCCACATACATCCTGAATTTTTACGCTGCAGCGTCCGCCGTGCCACATCACACGTTAAGTTGTGGTATACCGTATGCTAAAGTTGAAAAGTTGATGTTGACGGCGCGAAGTCGGAGCTCGAATCCTTTGGCGATCGCGCCTGCCGCCGCACAGGGGCTTATTAACGGCATAAAGGCGTTACATACATGAGGAAAGAAGCAAGACTCAAATTTTACACTCAATATGTTGGAATCGCTCATCTGTCGCACGATGTGAGGGATGAAATGTATCGATATTTGTGCGAGACTGCCAATTACAGAACTGGGAAGGGAAGAGCTAATTTACCGATGAACTTCCTGCCGCAGTAATTTCACAACGTGGGCCGATCATACTCCGTACGGCCTCTGGGTAGGTACTTTCCTTCGACAACAATTTGGCAACACTGTCATTTCATCAACCATCAACAACACAACGAACTCATCGATTTTGGTTTTTTAGAGCATCGGTTTTTATCACCATGTTCCTCGTAGTCGTCTCATCGAATTGCACAACACAGCGGTCTTTCCATACGGCGCAGCGATGGACGCACCCTTCCCAGGCGAGTTAAATTTCGAATCAGACAGCGGCACCTAGCCCGCAGGTTTAACAACGTCGCTATGGGTATAGGGACTTCCAGCGTCCTCTCCCCTGCTCAGAGCATTGATCAGGGTTGTACATAGTAAGAAAAGATCGCAATTTCTAGGACATGGCCAATCGGAGATATCTACCCCTGGCGAGGGCTCGCAGCGGGTTGTCCTATCGCTGCCGCCCCGACTTACCCGTTAAGCTAGATGTCGAACGCTTCTGGCAGGTCTACGAGCACGCCGTTTAACGCGGACAAATGTCGTTTCAAGACGTGCATCCGCATACTCGGCCTGTCCGAAAAATGTTAAGCGGAGTGATGGATCACGTCGTGGACTACCCATGAACAGCAACCAATCGAAGCGGAGCAACAAGAGAGACAACAAACGATGTCCAAAACACCGGCCGATGGACGTGGTCACTCTTCTCTAGCCTGCTGTAATGTTTTCCATCGAAGTGCGGCAGCGCCGCAACCACGTGAACTCGCAGGCCCGGCTTCTTGTTGTCTCTCTTGTGATGTCGCTTCGATCGGTCGCTGCTCAGCCAGTCCACGACGTGATCCATCACTCCGCTTAATACTGTTCAGACAGGTCGAATATGCGGATGCACGTCTGGAAATGACAGTGCGCGTTGAGCGTGATAATATGGCCATCGCGGCTGACGACAAAGAGCTTACTGAGAACTGGGCTGCATGACTTGTCATCGAACTTTTCGGCAATTACCTCCTTCATGAAACGCTGAAACCTGTCCATGAAGTGGTAGGGATGTGCGGTTTTTTTGTGAGATTGATGGCAGCGATCCCGATCTTCTGCTCATTGATTCCTGCCGGCCAAGCTTCGTAGTTGGGCATCAACTTTGCCAGTGACTCCCAGTGTAAGTCGGCCGCAGAGAAGGTCATGAACAAAGCTGGACATCCAAGTCCACGGACTAGAGCCGCAAGCTCATTTCGCTTTCCTTGCCAGCATGAGCGAGTGCTCAACATGTTGTAAGCCACGTAACGGAACTTGGGATGCTGTACAAACCACCCATCAGAAAGCTTGAGAGCACGCTGAACACAAACTACGAGGCTTGGGCGGCAGGAAGCAATGAGTAGAAGATCACAATCGCTCCATCAATCTCAAGCATAACCCGCACATCGTGGCTTACCACTTCATTGACAGGTTTCAGCGCTTCATGAAGGGGATTCCCACCGAAAAGTTCGATATCGTGGACTCCTGGTGGACTGTCAGCAGCATCATCCAGAGCACCCTGATGACTACCACGGACGTGTTGAGGAGCCAGAGGCCACAGCAGCGGACGATGAGCACACCGAAGAATACACCGAGCAAGACCAGGAACGCGATCTGGGAGGTTGCAGAAGACATCACGATCAAGGCGGAGGAAATCGTCGACAGTCTCGATGACGATGCCTATGAACACCACGGATTTGATCATCATCTATGAAAGCCTTAGATACGAGCGATGTTCGAGATGCGAGCACTCGAGCCACTGCTGCTGCCGTGTGCGTAGTCATGATACGCTTCTGACTGCAGCCCGCTTCAATCCAGGGTTCCTAGCCTCCCAATCCGTAGTATACTTCTCGTTTGCATCGCTAAGCATACCTTTGAATGGTTTATTGATTGCAGTGTCAAGAGGCTGCAAGAGGCTTGTGCAGCTGGGAGGGATCATCGCGGTGTAAGCATGCCCTTGAATGGTTTATGATTGCGGCGTCAAGACTCAAGAGGCTGCAAGAGGCACGGAAATCTCGTGACGCTTGAAAATTTTGTTCAGAATCCAGATTGATGGCAATTTTCACTGTACCGATGTATGCGGACTCACGACGGCCTATAACGACATCGCGACTCTGCTAATACTTGGAGGCATACGGTATTTTCACAAAAGAGGTGGCCTCGCTTTCAGGCATCCATATACGTCATTTGGTCTGATGAACACTCGGATCATTCTACACAGGCGCCGAGACCGAGTTTGTCGCACCAAGGATGAGAGGTTCCTGCAGCCCGTATTCGCGAACGATGGCGAGATGCCTCGAAATTCAAGTTATGGGGCTGCTTTTCATGCAGAAGGGACTCTGTCATTGTTGAGGGCCAGAGACGGCATCAGAGAAACGAGAATTCATTCCACGGATTGAACAACTACCGTGAGCTTGAGCTCATTCTCAGAGCGAGTGAGGGCTAGCTACTGGTGTTCAGCGCATGAATCTTCGTGACCGAGGCACACCTGGCCCATGGCCTGCATGGCGTCCACGAGAGACTGGCAAGGTATCAC
This sequence comes from Claviceps pazoutovae, assembly GCA_018360065.1. NCBI lineage: Eukaryota > Fungi > Ascomycota > Sordariomycetes > Hypocreales > Clavicipitaceae > Claviceps > Claviceps pazoutovae. The sequence goes on from SRPO01000007.1 coordinate 128,579, forward strand.
AAGCTTAGGAAAGGGAATTCATGTGTTGCGTTACAGTACGAATACTCGCACTTCTAAGCTTAATCCTTCCGCCAAGGTCTGCCTCCAGCATCGTCCCAATACAGTCGTACAAGAGGATAAGGCGCCAGCGCATGCAATAACGACTCTATGAAAGGTCTGAAGCCTCACGATTACTCTGGTATGACTCACCTGATCTAAATATGATCGAGCCTTCGTGGGCGTATTTAAAGCGCACAACTACAACGAAAGGTGCTCCAAAGAACAGGCGGGAAGCTTTTGCCGCTTGGGAGGCCGCATGGGAGGAGCTACCACAGAGGAGCAGACCAGGGCTAAAAATGAACGTATTCCAAAGCATGTCCAAGAGGCTCTTCGTCTAGGCTGTGGAACAGAGTATAAAGAAGGCAGGCGTCACACTCCAGGCCCTGATCTGCTCCTGTGACACACAGGCTCTCATAGACATGCCAGCACAAGACTCGTAATACTTTTCTGGTATTACCTTGAAGCGACTCCGGCAGCTTCTTGAAATATTAGTGATGGTGCGGCGAACAAATCGTACCAGAACGCGATCCGCTTTCCGTGGTTGAAGCGCATGTCAACAGCCTGCTACCTGGTCAGTACCATTCGCTAGACCTGATCGGCTCAAGTTCAGGGGTCAGTTCTAGAATGCAACAACTGGCACCCATATATATAAAGTAGGTCTATTTAGCATCAAAGGTCGTGCCATGCGAGGCAGTCCGTGTCAAAACACCACTCCCTTCGAAAAGGATACGTGAACCGGAAAATTTGCCCCTCCTGTACATGCAAAGCATGGGGTTGTAAAAACATCGACCACGGTATGCTCTGTGAAGAGGCTAGAGCGCTTCGTCTCAATGCATTTATGTACTCTTGTCTCATCTCGTTTCGTCTCGTTTCGTCTCGTCTCATCTATGATTCAAAGTCAAACGCTCATCTATGTTTCGACCCTCTTTCCTAGATCGCTCAAAAATTTAGAAGAAGAGAAAAAAAGAGAAGTCCAAAGAAAAGAAAGCGAGAAAGCAAGGAATAAAAGAAAGCCGAAAAACGAAGATCAGACACCCAGACCCAGACGAATGTCGCTTTGCCTAAATCACAGGCCCTCACAAGGGGATTATTATCCTGCATGTACATGCTCATATCAGATACTTCTCGTCATGTCACCCCATCTCCCTCACCCATCAGAGTGGTAAACATTACCAGACCCCTCATCCCCCTCCTCTTCGTCCTCCTCGTCATCATCATCGTCATCCGTCAAATCCACCGCTAATTTATGCGCCTCATGCTCCATCATTTCTCGGTATGTACTCCAACTCAGCGCCGCAAATGCCACTACAATCATAGATCCCCCCAGTATAGCCGCCCGACTCAACGGCTGACCCGTAAGAAACCAATCCGCAATCGCAACAATAAAGATGGTGAGTAGAGCAGCCACCGAGGAAAGCACAGGAGATGTCAGCGAGATGAGCACGAGGAAGCACCCACTAAACGTGGCATTGGAGAGCACAGCCACGAGAATCAGGCCACAGGTATGCGCATTTGGAATCTCGAACCGTTCAATATTGAACCAATGAAGGAACGGCAGCGGTAACCACAGCACCGTAAGGGTGAAGAAGCCGATGCAGGAGCCAAACACGTTGGCAAAGATGGTGCCCCGGACGGGAGAGACCCCCTCGGGAGGACAGGCATAGCGCTTGTAGAGCACTTCGTAGAGGCCGTACAGGACAGAGCCAACCCCAATGATGAGGTTTCCTGCAAAGCGGGATCCCGCATTGGGGGCCTCTGGAGCACCAGCCGCATCAACCGTCGCTCCAGTGTCACCATACGCCACGATGAGGACACCGAGAATAGCAATGAATACAGAGATGGACTTGTCGGTGCGGAGGGGCTCTTTTAGAATAGGTACCGAAAACGCATAGGCGAAGAACGCACTACAGTTGTAAATGGCGGTCAGGTCCGAGGGCGAGGTTAGGCTCACGGCGATATACCAGCTGAGGCCGGCTACGGTCAGAGCTGCAGTGATGTAGATGGTCATCCGGGCGAGGTACATGAGGGGACGGCCTCGGCGGGCCACACTCGGCGCCGTCACATGGAGAGTCTGCAACTCAATCATGGTGGCCGTCGAGAGTACGACCTGGAGGTGCTTGCGCCAGAACTGCGCCCATGGTTGATCGCGTTTCTGTAGCCGCAGTGCCAGCACGGTGGCTGGCCAGAGGACGATCCATGAGGAGTGTGTGAGCCACATCATGCAGTAGGCTTTTGACCAGCCGAGGTCGTGCTGGACATAGGCTGAGAGCTCCGTCTGTACACAAAACGCCACGAGTGATGCGCATAGGAACATGGCGGCGAAGAGGTACTTCTTACGTGCTGCCGCCTTGGCTGCTTCCATGGCCGCGAGGGGGCTGCGCGCGTGCATTGTCGAGTGCCGGCTGAACGAGGGGTGTCTTGTCGCCATGGGCGAGTGGTACAAGTCGCTCGGGGTATCGGTATCGGTCGTCGATGGCGTGAGCCGTGAAGACGATGACTTTGAGGGTGAGGATCGTTGTGTGCCGGCTTCGGCCTCGGCTTCGGCCTGGGCATCTTCTTGGGCTTCCGGGTCCGATTTAGATAGGAGAGGGACGCCGGAACGGCCGTTGCGGTGGAACGTTGGCCGCCGGTCGTAGTCCATTTTCGCGGTTCGTCAACAAAGCGGTCCGGAGAGTTTCAATCGAGACAGATGAAGGCGTCTTATATTCTTCATGTATCGATACCTAGTACCTAGGTATGCAAGTCTAGAGGGCAAGGTTTCCTCTAGCGCGAGACAGCAAGGTGCCCCTCGATACAGGAGAGGCCGACTTTTCTATTGGCGTATCTATTGGCGTATATGCGTGTCAGATGATAGATACCCTCTGGTTGGCGTCGCTGGCCTAAGGTGCTGGCCCCGGGGAAAGACGAGGCTCTGTGGCCATTGGCGACGACGGCCCGATGCGTCCGTCGTTCCAACGCAGCCTAGCCGCGAGAGCAGATTTCAGGAACCGCGCCTTGTCCTGCGAGTGAAGGCCAAGAGGTAGGAAAAAGACGGGATTCGGCAGGTTGCGTAGCAGTGCGCAGGGAAGCCTTGCATCAAAGGGACGTTGGCGAAAGGGTGGCATGTCGAAGGACCCGTACCTCTTGTTCGGCTTCCTTGATCCAGGACTCCAAAGGGAGGAGGTCTCCAAAAGAGACCAATGGGGAGGCAGACGTGTCAAACCCGCTTTTCTCCGCAAAATACCACCCCGATCCTGCAGACTGTGACACCAAATTCTACGGCCTCACTCACGCGCACAAAGGCTTTCGTGCAATTTGCTCTATTGTGACATCCTACGAATCTACGATGCTGCACATGCTACTTGGCGCCGACTCCAAACAGCGTCTTGCGCGGATCATACCCGTACTCCAGCTCGCCATGCCAGTAATCCGTACAGTCCGCCTTGGAGACGCGCCACGCTTCGTCCAGCGCCTTCACCACCTCCTCCGGTAGCGGGCCTTTCTCCAGATAATCTAGATTGCTCCCCAGCTGCTCGGCGCTCGACACGCCGATCAAGATGCCGTCGTTGCCTTTTAGAACGTTCAGTTTGGAATGATGCGTCATCCACCGCAGTGCCGTCTCAATCATGGTCAGGCCATGCGCCTCCACGGCGGTCTCGACAATCTGCATGGCTTCAAAGGTGCTCTGGCGGAAGTACCTCTTGCGATAGTTGGCGCCCTGCGTCGAGGACACATCCGAGAAGCGCCCGCTCTCAGGCACCATATCTTTGGACTTGACCTTGCCCGAGAAGAGTCCGCCGGCGAGCGGGTTGTACACGACAATGTCGAGCCCGTAGCGGCGGCAGGCCGGGAAAAGCTCGGACTCGATGTTGCGCGTGATGCAGTTGTACATGCCCTGATAGACGGTAGGTCGCACCCAGTTATTATACTTGCACAGCATCATGACCTCGGCTACTTCGTAGGCCGTGAAGTTGCTGATGCCCAGGTTCACGAACTTGCCGGCCTTGTGTAGCTTGTTCACGGCCTCGAGGGTTTCGTGGAAGGGCGTTCCGCGGTCCGGTCGGTGGAGGTAGAGGATCTGGAAGGCAGCCAAGAGTCAGAATGCATCGAGTAGCACGAACGAGAACGCGGATGGAACAGAAACAGCATGCGAATTATGCTCAACTTACGTCCACGCAGTCGGTGCCCAGTTCCTTCAGGCTTGTCTCCACTGACTCCTCGACCTTCTGGGCAGAATTGTCGCCGTGCTCAGCCGGGTAATGCACCTTTGTGGCCAGCGTGAGGCCTCTCTCGCGCCATCCGGTCTCTTTCGTAAAGGCCTCTTGCTTGCCGCCACCGTATACGCGAGCCGTGTCGACCTCGTTATAGCCTCTGGACTGGAGCAGGTCGAGGATCTTGTTGAAAGTGTCGATGCTGGTGATGCGTGCGCCATCTTCCTCCTTAGGCCCAAAGGTCATGAGCCCAAGGATGATGCGCGGCTTGGTGTTTTGCACGAGGAGGGTCATCTTGGCGGGAATTGGAGGACAATATAACTCGATTCTGGGCACTGATCCGATTCGACGGCGGGGAATTCCTTGACTACCTCTCTAGCGACGTTGTGCAACGATGGATTGCGTGTGTGTTGCGAGGTGCGAGGTCCAGACATGTGCGGGGAATGACAGGGATGACGAGTGCGTCAGCAACTGGGCATCTCCGCGTTAAGCCCGTCGCACCACGAGGCTCTCCCGCCGTAGGATCCAGAGCCGCATTCCTGCAAATTTGCAAGTTGCATCCTTCCCTTTGACGTCCACTGCTAATAAAACATGCGACAATAAGCATTGGACACTGGAAGCAAAAGCCTCTTCGTTTTCCATGTTCTAACTTCTGCCTCGTCGAGCCGATACCTTGCCTCGCTTATTCGTAGCAAACAGTGTCGTGGTTCGATACTTCGGAAAAAACAGGCAGTGACCCGTCTATCCGGCGCCCCCATTTTAGCAAGTAACATCCCGTCGCCGGCAGGACCCGCATCCAACCCCCGAATTGGGACGAAGGTGGCCAGTTCGTGGCACCACGTCGATTTTGCCGCCATTCAGACATGATATCTGGTGGTGTGACATCCCGCGCCGCATCCGTCACCATCTGCCCACCGCGACTTCTTTCCCAGCAATCCGGCACCTTTTGCAACAATGGCATCCCGAAATGCTCAATCTGTTTTGCCCGCTTCTGACCACGCTGCATTATTCCCATTGTCAAGAACGCCAAACATGGCCGACTATATAAGACACGCAGCGTCGTGCTACATGCTAGTATCACATCTCTCATCACTCCATCAAGACATCTTTGCATTGTTCACCATCAAAAAGACCAATCTCCTCTCAGCTCTGTATCAGATCAGTGAGACCACATCTCCACTCTACCATACTTACCTAAACCTCACTCAACTGCCACCACCACCATGAACTCCTTCATCGCTCGCACTGTAGCACGACGCACCTTCTCACACCTCACCACCGCCCAAAAAAGGCCGTTCCAAAAGTCGGCGGGTGCGGGATGGGCCGCTGAGGGAAAGCGCGTGGCTAAGCAAGCTGCCTTGTACGTGTTTCTTCTTCAGGCATATCCCTCATCTTTCCCTTTCTCTTTCGGAGTCTTCCCTTAAGCCCCCCCCCCCCCCCCCCTCCCTTTTTTGATTCTTGAAATGCTTCTTGTGTCCGGATATGATTGAGGCAGAGCTGATTAGATCTTCAACAGGTGGCTTCCTGGCATCTCAGTCGTGCTAGGCTGGCCGATGATTGCCAAGGCTGTGCTTGACGGACATGTGTGAATCGGGGAAGGTGTGATTCTGAAGCAAGACAGCGCGGCTGTTGTATTATTCTTCTCATTTTTTTGCGCTTTAGCCAGTTCACTTTCTTTTTTTGGTATCTTCTCTGTGTCTATTGTGTTGGTCTGTTTGTCGGTATATAGACAGAAGTGGGTGGCCTGGCTTCGATGTCGGCTTGTAAGCTGTGAGGGCGTCGTCGACAGGTTGTGCCTATGTATGTATGTACATAGGTGACGGCTGCATATCGGTAGCACCCGAGCTAATAACATCGATCTAACACATCGTTGTGTCATACTGCATGATTAGCAGTACGCGTGACGCTGCATACTTGTATCACCAACCTGTGGTACATAGGTGACCTGCATATCTACAGGAGACTACAGCACCAAGCTGTACGCAAGTGGCGCTGCTTGCTTGGCATTCTGTAACACCAAACCTTCCCCTTCTCCCCAATCTACGTGATCTGTCACTTCGTACGCGGAGCTATAAAATCCACTATGGCCCTGGGATGGCATTGCCCTTCATACTGTCGTTTTTTATGGGTTCTTGTTTGGATTCTTGATATCGACTGTAGGATAGTAGACCAAATAGTGCCTCGGCCCTCAACATCCTGCTTGATACTCCCGGCCATGTTTCCTCCGATATACCTCGTCAATGGTGGACGCATGCCCATGAAAAACATTCCGAGTGGCCCTGTAGTACTGTTCATTGCATTTCCGGTTCTGCTCAGCCTTGAGTCCATGCGGCGTGAATTGACTGACTGCATGATCTCTCAGTGAACAAGACTTCCTTGAATTTTGAAATGACTACATAGTCATGACCCGTCCCGACTCAAAGTGTTGTATATTTAGGCTTGCGCTTGCAACATAAAAAAAGGGGTATACATGCTACATACTCATCTCGTGACGTTTTCATGGATGCTGCACTGGTCCAACATCGAACCCATAAGCAACATGACGTTGGCCTTCCAATCCACTCCCCAAGCCATCAGCCCGTAAAAGCACATCAAGCCCAAGCCCTCATCCGCCCTTCTTCCTCACACATGCGTCGGACTGGAGGCATCATGCCCCGTCTTCGCACTCGATGCAAACGGTATTTCCTGCTCATTCCTAACAATCGGCTCATTACTCCCCCCGTCAAACGTCGTCCAGTCCATCATGCCACTCCGTATCCGTTCGTGCTTCGCTTTTCTCTCCATGATGGACAGTCTATGTCCTCCTCTTTCTGGTACCTGAGGCCCTGACCCGTCTCTGTGTGCACCGCCTCCTCCGGTATTGGAGCTCATTCTGGAGGCTAACACGCCGAGGCGTCTCGCTGCGCGGGTGACGCTGGGTCCCAGGATGGGGAAATTGGTGGCAAGTATGCCGATGAGCTATGTGGAACCCATGCCTTCTTGTCAGCGTCGATGCAGCTGGGCATTCTCTTTCGTTCGTTCTCTCTTATTTCCCTAGAAAGACCCTGGCGCCTTTCTGCACTTGATTGTAGGGAGAGGAAGCAAAACTTGTTACGCACTGTTTCTCGTACCGCCCAGATGGCTGTGTAATTGATGTAGTGAACCCGCTGGAGACCTAGAATGCATCGCAATAGGGCGGCGATGATCATACAGACGCCTGTGCATAGCCAGAGCGTGCATATTGTTTTTCTAGGATCGACCATTTATGTTAGTCTTTCCTTTTTTTTCTTTCTCCCTCCTTTTCTCGCTCTCTTTTCCTTCCCCTCGGCCTCTATCAGCTAGGTGAAGGGTCATCAAGACTCACCTTTGCCATGACATGCGCGATTTCCAGAGCAATGGTAATGGAATGTACGCGATAAAAAGATCAGTACTATTCAAACAAACGCGTTAGCGGCAGAGTAAGATTTCTCCCACGTTTCCGAGAGAAGCCTCTTTGCATCCTCACCTGACGTTCATCACGGTAAGGACATAAAAGTTGGGCACATATGCAGCACATGCATCTTATGAACGGTTAGCACTCGTCCCTTATCCCTTCCGGAAAGCCTCCGTTGCTGGAGTTCTTAGTACTTACCTCCTGGATATGGATACACCTGCCATTTCTTTTGCAATGGCGTACAATGCGTCAAGGTAGCCAGAATAGCGGCGACATAGGTAATTCCACAGAGTATGGCGGCTATATTGACAAGTCCTCTCTGTTTGAGATCCAGACTACGGAGCGCATCAGTAATCCAATGTCCTGTTATGTTCGCACTTCCGTTTCATCATGTGTTCTATCCTTTTTTCTTTGGAGAGTGGAAAAGGAGATCATATAATCCTCACGTAAGTCGGCCATAGAGAAACAACATGCACGCTTTCAATGTCCATATCGTGGTGATGTAGATACACCATCCGGCGAGGAGCAACTTGCTTCCTTTGATGATCGATTCCTTCTCTTCGGTGGTGAGCGTAAGGGCTACTTCATCCGTCATGTTCGAAATCGTGCCGAGATTCGCTGTCGCCAAACATCTCCGCGTCAGAAACGCAGTCGCATTCGTACGAAGAGGGAAAAGCATTGACTCTGATCATCGACTTGGACTTACTCGTCATGAAGGATTGTGTAATCGCTCCCTGTGACATTGGAGAAAGGCCAAAAGAGAGAGAGAGAGAGAGAGAGATTAGCACACAGGGTGAGGCCAATATACTGGAATCACTTGATCTGTAAATTGGACACTACATACCGTCCACAAACCTACCAAAATGATGGATACGAAGTCGTCTCCGTCCCAATGCCAGCCCACTTGAAGATATCGGCAAAGCAGCCGGCAGAGTAGGGTAAGCATTCCTATCGCATACTCTGTCGCAGCTTCAACCATATTATAATGGCTTTCTTGCATGATCAGTTCGCCTTACTTCGCTTCGCATTCGCCGTCGACGGCGAGTTCTGAAAGAAAATGGCTCCCTTTCTGGCGTTTTTTGTATTTCTTATGCCTGCATTTCGGTGTGAGGACTTTTGCCAACATGGAACTTTTTACAGTATGTACTATCAAAGCGAGGGAAATACATGCAAGAGAACTCGGCATGTATGCTTTTTTCCTTCGAAAGACCAAGGACAAGTAGTCTGTGCATGGCGATCGTCATCGGGTTGTCGAAGAGCTGGGGCCAAGTCAATGTTATTTTCGCTTTCCACTCGAGAAGAAGCCGGTGTTGCAAGACGGTGGCTTGTCTACTAACGGCCAAAGGCAAAACTTGGAGAACGCAATACTAATTACCGCGTGTTGGTGTTGGCATGTCATTAGCCCGTCAGCACGAAGCGTACATAGGTATTACATATTACATACCCCGTACACGGGGAATAGAAAGCGGGCCAACAAGGGTCGGTCTTGTCATGTTGGTCTGATCCGGCACTCATCCAAGAGAACGAAAGTCTGCGAAGTCTCGCGTCTGTGCGAGGTGGTGGCTTGTCCTGTAACTGGAAGTGGATGTAAGGCAGAATATCCTCACATCCTCACATCCTTGCATTGCAGGTCCAGGCTTTTCATTTAGCAAAGCCTTGCGTTTCGCTAGAGAGATGGCAAAGCACTTGTCTTTCTATCATCAAAAGCCATCGGACGATAATACTTGTGGCCGACATCATGTGGCTTGCTATCCCAGCCAGAGGCCCAGAGCTAGGTAGCCAGCCACCAAACGCCCACGTCGTGCGGACTCTGTAGACTCGCGGAGGACGTCGTCGCTCCGGACCTGGGGGCATCACAAATTTGACGGAGTGTTGCCTGGCGGAGGCGTACATGCTGCGACGACAAGTGCTACATTGCCGTTCAGAATAGCGATCGGTAAGCTGAGGTTTTCTCGTCAACCCGAGATGGAAAGCCACGACGCTGGATGGACAGCGCGAAGAGAGCCGCCTGGCGGTTTTTCTTCCAACAGGATGGCATCGCATCGCTCGTTTTATGTGCCCGGGAACGCGGCCCGTCAGAAAAGATGCGAGATGCGGTGCCTGGGTAGGTATGTAGGTAAGTTGGTAACCTTTACCGATCCGATGGAAAGATGCGGTGCCTGGCACACCCCTCTGAATGAACCCTTCATTTCCAAAGTGACATGCCGGGCCAATGTTGGCCATGCATCGCTGCACATGGTCAGTCAGTGACAGACCAGGAAGAGTTGGGCTTTCGAAATTCGGGCACATTTACGGAGTACTCCGTACGTATTGATGTTTGTGTTGAATCTTGAGCCGTGCGGATCGTAGGGCGGACCCACTTCTGTGCATTTACGGAGCAAGCTAAGACTGCAACCAGTCAGGGTTCGTTCTGTGTACCTACATGTATGTACCTATGTCCCTGGTACATACGGTACCCACCCACTAGCACAACCACGACGACGCCATCCACATCACCGTCCAGAGTCCAAACCACGACAACAAACAGCCACCACGTTCGCGGTAGCGTTGCCGACCCTCTGAGCTACGGAGTACATATGTACATACCTACACAAAGCATCCATCGTCTGGCGGAGCTCGAGCAAGACGTGCCTATACCTACCTCCTCTTATGATCTTGTCTCCTCCCAACTCTCGCGCAAACGTAGAAGCCCCGCCAGATGCATCATGCCGGCACAAAGGCCGAATCCACGAACGCCCCTTTGCGGCCGATAACGTTACCCCGCATAATGCGAGGACGGACATACCTAGGTACTCGTGAGTGAAACATTTTGATACCTAATGGGTGCCCTTTTCAAAAGGTTTACCCACGAGTACACATTCTATTTGTTTGTGCGGGGTGACATGCATGATGAGGTATGATTCACGACTCACGACTCACAACTCATCATGCCGCACAACTCGACCTGATAAGATGCATCGGGAATCCTCATGGCCGGAAGGACGAGTGTCATGTGCAAAGACGCGCTTGTATTTCATTGGCATGAGTTCATGCGTGGGGTACACAACTGAACACGTAGGTACGGAGTACGGTCCACGGAGTAATGCTGCTCCAATCCTGATGCTTTGCTGTGAACTGTAATGGCTTTCTCTCTCGGGCTTGCTTTGACCTCGCTGATCAATTCAAGTCAATAGGCCCACACGCGCGCTCCTTGCTCGGCGTCGGGCAACGTATAAACGGCGGAAGGCATCAAATGCTGACTTCTCAATGCGACCCTACTTGCCCTTCAAGTTGATTCAGATGATGTTCCACGAAGGCTTATGCGATGCCACTTGGCACTTGGCATTCGCGGGACGCGAACTTCGAGTTAGGTAGGTATCACCCAGTCTGTCATGCATCCAGTCGATCATTAATCACACACCGCCTGCGCCGAGTCTCTCCCCTTATCATAAGGCTGCCCGTCTAGCCTGGATTCCGCAAACTTCGTAGTTTAAATTCCCGCAGTTTTGCTGCAAGCTCGTCAACTTCACGCCTGCAACGTGTTGTGTGTTGTGTCTTCACACCAGACGCCATCATAATGGCGACCCCAGACGACAACGCGGTGTCAAGAGCGGTAGCGGTTGAGTCGTCTGTCGAAGCGTTCCAGTCGACCAGCTCGACCGAACAGCCTGCAAAAGACTCTCTTTGGAGCGTTCAGCCTCCTCTAGTCATTCGTCATTGGACGGTTGAGGAGCGACAGCTTCACGAGAAGAAGCTGCTGTGCAAGATTGACCTTCATGTTCTGCCCATCATCATCACCATGTACATCCTCAACTACATCGACAGGTACCATACACATTTTATATACTCATTCATATTTCCCCATCGACCGCTGGTGAACAATTTTGTAGGAACAACATCGCGTCGGCACGATTTGCCGGACTGGAAGAAGACCTGAACCTCAACTCTAGTGGAACCCAGTTCTCAGTGAGTCGTGGACTGTTCGCACGTCCGAGCTTCTTTGAGCTGACTTTGAGGTGCTTAGACGGCAGTCAGCATTCTCTTCGTCGGGTTAGGACAAGCTTCATAGTAAACATGACAATCCTCGTTAGCAGTATGCCAATGATATGACTGTCTAGTTACCTCTTGATGCAAGTCCCGTCCAACATGTTCCTGAACAAAATCGGCAGGCCAGGGAAATATCTCTCCACTTGCGTAAGTGGCATGCAGGACTGACTGGCTCGGAAGAAAGATAACTCGGCTAATTCACGCTTGTACCAGATGGCTGTCTGGGGCGTCGTTTCGACAGCCACCGCCGCTTGTCACTCGTTTCAAGGATTATTAGTCTGTAGATTTTTTCTGGGATTTATCGAGGCTGCTTTCTTTGTAAGTCCCGACTCCCGAGTCTTCAATTAGGCAAGCCGAAAGAATCGTTCCAGAACTAAGATCCGGCAAGCCTGGTTGTCTTTACTACCTTAGCTGCTGGTACACTCGCAAGGAGCTTGGCGTGCGCACGACATGTCTCTTCGCAGGGGCTCTCGTCGCAGGAGCCTTCTCGGGTCTCATCGCAGCGGCCATTACCAGCAACATGGACGGAAGTCGGGGTCTGCGCGCCTGGCGCTGGCTGTTCATCATCGAAGGGGCCACCACTGTTGCTGTTGCGATTGTGGCTTTCCGTGTCTTGCCAAACTTCCCACGGACGACAAGCTGGTTGAATACAGAAGAAATGGCGCTTGCTGCGTGGCGCCTAGAAGAAGATGTCGGCCAAGATGACTGGGTCAACTCGAAGGAGCAGACCCTCTGGCTTGGTTTCAGGCTCGCGTTAGAGGATGTGAAGACCTGGGTATTGGTGAGCAACGGAAGCCGTCCACGCGAGATCGTGATATGTATAAAGATTCCATATACTAAACAGGATTTACAGCTGGTTCTTCTGATTGGCAGCATGTCTGCTGCATCCGTCACCAACTTCTTCCCGACTGTGGTCGCCACCCTCGGATACTCCAATGTCATTACACTTGTTTTGACAGCGCCTCCGTATGTCCTTGGTTTGATTACCATGTTTGCGACTGCATGGCACGCAGATAGGACGGGTGAGAGATTCTACCATGTCACGATTCCATTGTGCCTGGCAATGGCCACGTTTATAGTTTCGGCTTCCACGACTAATACAGGGGCACGCTACGCCGCTATCATGCTCATGGTGAGACCACTGCCTCACCCGCTGTCCCCCAACAAACCCGCGATCCTCCAGTGTAGTACAATATCACATCTTGCTAAAAAAAAGTCGTCTTGCGCAGATTCCTGGCATATACAGTGGCTTCACCACCGCTCTAGTATGGATCAGCAACACTCTGCCTCGTCCGCCAGCCAAACGAGCGGCAGCATTGGCCTTCATCAATGCCGTGGCGAACAGTACCTCCATTTATACGAGCTATCTGTACCAGAAATCGGCAGGGCCCCGGTACGCAGGCGCCTGGATCCATAATTGTGCCGTGGCAGCGCTCGCGATTTTTGGTGCGCTTGTGCTAAGAACAATGCTGGTGAGGCTGAACAAGAAACTGGATCGAGCCGAGGACGTGGGTGTGGCCGTGGGAGCGGCTCCAAGAGAAGCTGTGGGCCGTGGCTTTCGCTTCCTGGTCTGATTTAGCCGCGGCGTGCGAATCTTGAGGAATGGTCTGTTTTCCAAGTGTGTTCCAAGGACGTTCTGATAGTTCGGCTCCGGGACTTGTCGTTGCCTGGAGTCTGAACAGTGAAGCCCGGAGCCTGAAGCGCTTATATCATATATGCGTGATGCCTAAAAGCGCGCCGCGCGGTAATTACGTCTTTGGATGCGAGGTTTAATTTACGCATGAATCGTGCGTTTGAATGCATCAGGTAGACGGCCTGAAAGCCAATTGACAGACGACGTACAGGAATGTCGTCTATCATCGAGACTTAGAAGTTAGACACGTCATTGAACATCAACTGAGCCATCACGTGTACTAGTGCTTGGTCGCATTCTATCTTACGGTCACCAATCTTTGCTGCAAATGAAGATACTAGACTGTGGCTTGATCGTGACGGACGTGAATGCAGATTAAAAACGGTTCTCGACCGTTGGGCTCATAATGTCTGCTAGATATGTATGTATTTGAGCTCAAATGAGAGGATCTTATATATTGCCAGTACGTAAGTCGTAGCTATTCAGGCCGAGCATCACTTACAAGAGACTTGCGCAACCTGATAATCATCTCAATCTGTGCCACCTTTGCTCTTTACATGAGTGTTTGGGAACGGTGGTTCACCAAAAGAAAAGATGAGGAATCGGGGTGGATTGAATTGGACATCTCCACGAAAGAGGCAATATTGTCACGTGCTCTCGTGTTTCCACAATCCAGTCCATTCACCTTTGACGCGCGCCACCCCGCATTTCGTTGCTCCAAACGGTCTAATCAATCGCGAATGTCATGGCTTAATTGATAACATGAAACCCGAGAATGCGCAACTATTCGATCTCGTCGAGGAAAAACGCACATTATCTGAAGAAGATGGCAAACCTGCTGGAAGATCTGAAGAGGACTCGAAAAAGCGAAAATATGACGTCGATGATGTCGTGGAAAAGGTATACTGGACCGACGATGGAGACGAATTGCCTGTGAAGCCCAAAAAGAAACGGGCAAAGCGCAAGTCAGCAACCCCAGCCAAGAACAAGAAGACAAAAGCCGCTGAGAATGCTGGCCCGCCAGATGGGATCGACCTGTGGAGTATACCGGAGTATTTGCAAGAGAGGCGTAGAAATTTTGAGGCGCAGAAGCAGCGTCTTCGAGAGGCGGCTCTGATGCTCCCGCCTGATTACACCGGCATCAGGCTTGATCATGGGTCGCGAGGACTAGATTCCTTCAAAGTGAGGCCCGAGTTCGACCTCAGCAGCGGCATCAAACCATCGAGACCATACAAGGATATCGAACTACCTCAATCGGCTGGGTTGATACCAGCTTCAATTGCGCAGTATTTGCGCGACTACCAAATTGCGGGGGTTCAGTTCTTGCATCGCAAATTTGTCTACCAAGAGGGTGGTATTCTTGGTGATGATATGGGCCTCGGCAAGACGGTTCAGGTTGCGGCTTTCTTGACCGCTGCGTTTGGGAAGACAGGTGATGAGCGAGACGATAAACGCATGAGGGAAGTGAGATACATCCCTGGTCGCTGGTATCCAAGGATCTTGATCATCTGCCCAGGCTCTCTCATCATGAACTGGAGGAACGAGTTGAACAGGTGGGGTTGGTGGCACGTTGACATCTACCACGGCGCAAATAAGGATGATGTTTTGGGTACCGCACGCGCAGGTCTCTTGGAGATCATGATCACGACGTACGACACATACAAGAACAATCGGAGCGGTATCAACATGGTGACATGGGATGCCGTCGTTGCCGACGAATGTCACCGGCTCAAGGATAGCTTCTCTGAGACCACCAAAGCGCTGACAGAAGTCAATGCTCTCTGTCGTATTGGCCTGACTGGTACAGCGATTCAGAACAAGTACGAAGAGCTGTGGACGTTGCTCGACTGGACTAATCCGGGCTATTTCGGGACCAAGGCCGAATGGTCGGCCACAATCAGCAAACCTCTTGCCGTCGGACAATCTCACGACGCTACTATTGCGCAGTTGAGCTTAGCCAGACAAACTGCGCAGAAGCTCGTCCAGAATCTTTTACCGCGCTATTTTCTTCGACGAATGAAGACCTTGATCGCTCATCAGCTGCCCAAGAAGACAGATCGAGTGGTCTTCTGTCCGCTATCGGATATGCAGCGCGACGCGTATAAGACGTTTCTCGCCAGCGAGAAGGTTCAGCTACTATTGGACGTCGCTGAAATATGCGAGCATGGCATTAAGCAAGGCTGGTGCTGTCGCAGAACGCTTCCTGACGGAACGCCATGGCCCGCACTGGTCTTTCCGAGCGTGCTGGTACTACAAAAGATTGCCAACCATCTCGCTCTCCTCACGCCGTCTACGGTAGACTTGGACGAAAAACACGCAAAGGAGCTGCGCACATTGCAGATGTGTATGCCGCACTCGTGGAAGCCCATGTATGAACAACGAGACCAGATCACAAGCCTGGTCAATCCAGAGTTCTGTGGCAAATGGAAAGTTCTCAGGAAACTGCTCAGATTCTGGCATCAAAATGGCGATAAAGTGCTTGTATTTTCACACAGCGTTCGGCTCCTGCGCATCCTGCAGCACCAATTTAGCAGCACGAGTTACAACGTGAGCTATCTCGATGGATCGCTGTCCTACGAAGAAAGGCAAGACGTCGTCGACAACTTCAATACAGACCCCTCGCAGTTCGTCTTTCTTGTCTCGACAAAGGCTGGAGGTGTAGGCCTCAACATTACGTCCGCCAACAAAGTGGTCATCATGGATCCGCATTGGAACCCGTCGTATGATTTGCAAGCCCAGGATCGCGCATATCGCATCGGGCAGACCCGAGACGTTGAGGTCTTCCGACTCATATCCCTAGGTACGGTAGAGGAAATTGTCTATGCGCGACAAATCTACAAGCAACAGCAAGCAAACATTGGCTACACAGCCTCTTCTGAACGCCGATACTTCAAAGGCGTCCAGCAGGATGAAGACAGAAAGGGAGAAATCTTTGGCTTGTCCAACATATTCGCATATCACAGCGACAGCAACTTTGGACTATTGCACGACATTGTCAACAAGACCAACATTGCCGAGACCAAGGCCGGTGTGCACCTGGCAGACGTAGACATGGAACAAGCCATCAAAGACGAGGCATTGCTAGGCGTCGCCAAGAAGGAAGAGACCGAAGGCGAGGACGGCGGCATGAGCCAACTCGCCAACATATTGACAGCCGGAACTCAGCAGGAGCAGCGCCCGACCTCTAAGCGAACCGGTGCAGCTCCCAAAATAGACGCCATTCAAGCCATCTTGACGTCCGTCGGGGTCGAGTACACGCACGACAACTCGGAAGTCATCGGAACGTCCAAGGTAGAGGAACAGCTCTCGCGTCAAGCTGTAAATAGGCTTTACGAAGACGGAGATGCGGAAGGACAGCATACCCTCTTCGCGGACGACCGAGACGACGACACCATGCTGCACAGTACGTATCGGCCTCCGCAAGACGTCTGCCTCCGGCAGTTCTGCTCCATGGCCCGCGAATTCGGCTTCGTCAATGCTACGGAGTTTGCTCTCGTCGTGGAGAGTTGGTCGCGCGAGGCGAGGCAAAATTGCCTCGACACATTCTATCGGCGACGAGAAGCGGCGCTGAGGGGGGGCGACGTGGTGGGGAGCCCAAGTACGCGGGCGAGTGCCCTCGAAAAGGGGGAGGGTAAACCGGACGTGAAGAATCTGGAAGTGGAGAGGAAGGCGGAGGCGGAGACGGGGACACGTTTTACAACTGAGAATGTCAAGAGTGAAGAAGCGGATAGGAGTCATGAGAAGATGAAGAAGACGAATGGGGTCTCTGAAGCCGACGGCGCCAGGAGGGAAGAAGTAACGCGTGGGGATTCTCAGTCCACCGACGAGGGTGATAGCGAGCCGGGCCCCGAGCTCAAAGTCGAGTCACCGGGCCGGGGGTCCAAGGTGTGGACTGGTAGTGGTGGATCGAAGAGAGACTCGATATTTATCTCGCTTGATGATGATGACGACGATGAGCTTTAGGCGTCGTGGGGAATTTCTTCCTTTTGACCGTCATTTTACTCTCTCTGGACATTCTATTTCTGGATGCAGGTACCATGCTTGGATTTCGACGATACGCTGTAGACATTGGGAAAGGTCTCTGTTACTTGTCCGCTCCTCACTCTCTCTGATTCTTTCTATGGATACGAGAATGCCCTTCTTGGTTGGATTATATTGATGAGCTCTCAGCATCGGAAGAGTTTCTGTTTTTGTCCGTTCTTCTTGTCTCTCTTTGACTTCTTTATCTTTGGATGTGAGATGCCCTGTTAGGATCATCCAAGGTCGTCACAATACAAAGCACAAGACTGTGGATGTTGTTAACTGCTCTGCATAGCGTCGGCGTCGCCTCTTCCTCACTGGGTCGGCAAGGCACCTCGTGTACAGCGGCAATCAGGCATCTTTCATGATGCCAACTCCCACAATAGCTCGTATTTGTCCGAAAGATTATATTTCTCCCCCTGACACGTTAGAAACGCCAGTGACTGGGGCCACAACCGACGCAACGGCTCGTCTGTGAGATCACCAGTCGTCCCTGGGAGTCGGCCTGACGGGGGCGCTCTTGGTGATCGCACGACCGCCGAGGCGGCAAGAGCCAAGGTGCGCCAGGCGGGAGAGACTGGCTAAGTCTCACGATCTGCGCATAGTCAAGAGAGTCGCAACCTGTATGTAGTGGAACAAGTGGCAACACACAATGAGAAAAGTGTTCGAACAGCTGATCGAGTAAGGCCTGCTTTAAATAGTAATTTGTGGTCGATGAATTCAGGGGTGAGATGGCCTGGCTTAGGTAGGTACAACTGGGGTAACAGAGCACGCCTCGTCACCTTGATGACCTTCTTGAACACACAGTCTCTGGCAGGGCCTTAGTACTGGATATGGTGCGACAATTTTATATCACACATCTCCCGATACTGCAGTAAAGAACACGTATAGAGTAGCATACAACTTCACCACCGGGTCGTGCATCTGCCAAAAAAGACAATGCCCTGGATACAGTGCTCACTATCCAGAGAAAACCTACAACAGTCAATTCGGCCGTGTCCCCTCTTTTCCCTCCCAAGAATAAAGCAAAGACAAAACGCCGTGCAAATGCAATTTCCCCATTGTCCTGTCCCATTTTCAATGACCCCGTCCATTGACGCCGCATAGGCCTCTCTTTTCCCTTATAGCAACTCAAAATCATCCAGCTGATCCCTATACTTCATAATGTTCCTCTTCATCTTGCTGCCCACCGACCACGTGACAAAGTCCTCCGTCGACCGCGTAACCAGATAGGCAGGATCCGTAATTGTCTCAACCCCCACACGCACATGGCCCTGCTCAATCATCTTTGTCGCTGCCTGGACCGTCTCCGCCATGCGCAACCGCGTCATCACGACGGGGAGTCGCCTCCGCGCAAAGGCGCTCACTGTTACGCTATTCTCCACGGCGGAAAGCTTGGATTTGCTTGAGAGGACGCCCATGTCGTAGAGTTTGTTGAGGAGGAGTTCTTCGTGTTTGCGCCGGGTAGCGTTGTCTGGGGGGAGGAGGGAGAGGCGGTGGGCGAGTTGTCGGAGGGACTATTTTGGGGATTAGTATCACGCGGCAGTAATTTAATTTGGCCTTTTGAAGAAGAAGATAAATGGGCAGGAAATGAAGACAGAATGTAATCCAAGGCCAGGGATGGAACATACACCGCAGATTCGGTTGTACTTGTGGTAATCCTCCGGCTTCTGGATCATGTACCGCCGGATGACGGCCTTGTCGCGATGGTCATTGTCGGATTTGTAGCTGATGAAGTCGGTCTTGCGCAGGAGCTTTTGCTCGTGAAACTTGAGCTTGCGCACCATTCCGGCGGATATTATGTGGAGTATTTGCTAGCAAAAGATCGTGTAGACAAAGCAGATCAAGCAAGTCTAATGTTGTCGGTTTCGCGAAAATTGCATTATGCAGCAGTCGAAAAGGCCATGTGAATCAACATCAGTGAGCAAAGCAGAAAGTTAAAGTGGGTCTGGACCACCGTGAGTCCGTGACCGACTTGACCGACCCACTCTTTGAGTTCCTTCATTCCGATTCTCGACCACGTTGAAAAATCGTGTTTCTATATCTCCGTGGATAATTGCTTCACGCCTCGAGCAACGCAGCACATAACCGCCGCCATGCCGCCCCGACTACTGCAGAGCGTCCTTCGCGCGCCATTATCATCATCACTACCATTGACACAGCTCCCATCGTCGCCGTCCCTCGCCCGCGCCTTATCCTCCACGCCCGCCCTCGCGATAGCACCCGCCCAATACTCTCCTCCTCCACGCCGCGATCCCTCCTCCAACAGCAAGCTCCTCTCCGTCGACGCCGACGGCCGACGCAATCCCCCCCGGTATCGTTCTCAAGGCTTATCTCGTCACTCCGAAGGAGCCAGCTTCATCAGCAAGAGCAGTCAAAATCAGTTGCGCGCCAGTATCCAAAACTTGGAAACCTTGCGCAACAACAAAGAGTCGGGAGAATTCCTTCGAGAGATGCCTCGGCGGTGGGAAGAGGGCGATGTATACGCCCCACATGACATGAGTAGCGTGGAGATGCGCAAGTTGAGAAAGAGGGCGTCGAGGAAGGCTGATGTGGTGGATGCGTTGCAGATTCGAGCGAAGGATATGTACAAGGTAAGAGAAACAGGGCCTTTCTGCTGCGTCATTACCTTGTGAATAAAAAGGAAGAGAAATAAGGAAGTTTTTGGAAGATGAGGAATTGTGGATGAAAACGCTAATGACTTGTCTTTTGGGGCCGGATAGAACTTTGCCTTGCTCCAGGAATTCACCAACGCGGCGGGCCAGGTTCTTCCTTCTTCTGCGACGGGTTTACGGCCCGTCAACCAGCGCAAGGTTGCAAAGATGATTCGACGCGCGCAGGGGATGGGTATCTATCCCACTGTTCATGAGCATCCTGAATTGATTCGGTACAACTTCTTCGACCGGCAAGGGGCGAAGGAAGCCAATAAGGAATCTGTAGCAGACGTCTTCAGATAGATAATACGGGAGAGCTTTTATCAAGAGCTCTCGTTCTTTCTTGTACACTTTTTCTTGTTTACCTTTCTTGTTTCGCATCGGGACGGAAACACTTGTACACAATGCAAAGATTTGTTTCCTAGTCCCATTTTGTATTCATCCACGTTCTGTGCCGCCACCGACTCTTTATTGGTATATACACAACCGGCTGGCTATATGCACATGGCTTGTGTGTATCACGTCTTCATGACTCTTTGGATCTGAATCTGGCACCTTCCGTCTGTATCCGACCGCCTGCCCACTTTGTCGAGCTTGCTCCATGCCGCTCGGTACTTCTTCTGCGCCCATTCGCGGAAGTCTTGTTGCAACTTTTCTGCGGGGAGTGCGTTATGCGCAATGGCCAACCTAGAGCGGAAACGCGTCAGCCATGATTTGAATGGTTTCTACTTGCGTGTCTTGGATGAATTGGGGGGGGGGGGGACTTTCGAGTTATGTATCACGCGCGAAAACGAAAGGAAAGAGAGAAAAAAGAACAGGAAATCAACTCACGTCATAGAATCCGGCTCCGATCCCACCTGGAACGCCATGTTCAAAAGGAGTGCCTGCGTCTCGTTCTCGTTTCCATTGGAGGCCGTGACTCCCACATAGGCATTGTACACAGCCACCGGCACTTCCAGATCCATCCTCTCCATCTTCTCCCAAATCTCCCGCGCCTGCCTACCGCCACCCGGCTTCTTCTCCAGCGCCCAAAAGACAGCTTCCAGGCTGGCATACGACGGGCCTTCAGCCGAGAAGGTGATGTCGCGCCAGAACTCCAGCGCCTTGAAAGGCATTTCGCAGGCCGTGTACGCTAGCATCAGGCCATTACGCAGCCTCGTATTAAGCTGGATCGTCGTATCTGTCTTGAGCATATCATGCACCTTGAGCAGGCCCTCCTCATCGGGATGCTGTGCCACGCCCTCTAGATATCGTACATAAGTCTCCTCGACGGGTCGATGGATCTTGTCGGGCCGTAGTCGCATGTGGCTGATGACATGGAGGGCCATGTCTGGTCGTTTACGGTCAAAGAAGCCCTGCATGAGCTGCATGTTGCGTTCCACGCTGGTATCGTGGAAGTATTGCTGCAGGATCTGGAAGGCGCCCCATGCGCGGGCTGTACTGGTTTGAGAGTCGAGGCAGAAGGCGACAAAAGCATTCTGCACCATTAGGCGCTGCTGTTCGCTGAAGTGGTAGTAGTGGATGGATAAGAGGTCCATGACATCAAAGTTCTGCTGGTTTTCCAAAAACTTGATACAGAGGGTGACTACGGTGGCGGGATCGAGATATATCTGCTCATCCTCGACAACTCTGAGCACTGCAAGGATCGTTCGGTAGTCTGGGGGAACTTTCTGTGATAACAGGTTCAGGAGGCCGTTGGTCGACCGGCAGAAGTCGGTGAAGAGTGCATCTGCATCGACCTCATTGCGCCAGGGTTCGTGGTGCCGGACTTGTTGATAGGCTCGCTTGGCACCCTTCACATCTCCGGTCTTGAGTCGCAGCTGCAGCAGGAGAAGATGGGTTTCGCCGTTGGGCAAAATCTTATCCTCAGTAGCTAGTGCGAGAACCCCTTCAGCCAGTGCGACGTGTTGCGTCTCAACTGCCACCGTCAGTAATCCGTTAATGGTGCTCACGGTTGGGCTGATGGGCCCGGTGGAATCAACCATGTGCGACATTATGACTTTGACCTCGGACAGAGGTCTCCCGAGTAGTAGGATGGACTGCAGGATGACATCCCAGTGCTGCGAACTCGGTAGCGACTCGCCCAGTTTGATGAATAGAGGCACAGCCCACGCCTGAAGACCGTTACGCCAGGCAAACGATGCAATGATGCGATATACTTGCGCTTCGGGTTGCTCATCTTTCCCAATGGGCTGGTTGAGCCAATGCTGCGTCTCGGACACGCGATTCCTGCTCGCGAAGTACTCGACCATGACGGCTTGAAGGGCAGCGTTATACGGAACGCCGTTTTCAATTGCGTACGTGGCCAGAGCAACAAGTTCGGCTTCCTTGTTTTCTCTCGCAAGACCTCGAGCAACAGACTCCAACAGAGAGTCTTGTTCTGTCAAGTAAGGAAAATAGACCGTGTTGTTCCATTTCGACTGCAGCATTTTCATGGCCTCTTCTGAGCCCTGGAACTCGGACATGGCCTTGACGAGGAAGCGCCACTGCCACTCCGAGTCTCTCGCATGTGCCCCTGGGCCCGCCAACGGCCAAGCAGCATGCAGCGCTTTTGCAAATTCGAGATGCTTCCTGGTCCTCTCTTGCGGTTCAATCTCCAAAAGAACCTGCTGCGCCAAAGCCAAGTCGTCCCGAGATAGCCATTCGGCTTCTCGTTCTTGTCCCTGACTTTGGCAAGCTTCCGGGGATAGGTACTTCAGCAAGCGCTGGCACTGAAGCGCCTGTGTGCTATTGAGCGGCCTCCTCTTCTTCAGCTTGGACTGCATAAGCTTCCTCCACGCATTCGTGAGCTCTTTCCGAGACGGCGGTCGTACATTGTCGAGCACACGACTTCTCCACAACATGATTTGCGTCCATCCTGGCTCGACGTCGGGTTTTCGGATCTGGCGCGGCGGCTTGGCGAACAAGACGTTGAAGAAAGTCCGCTGAAAGGTTCGGCGCATCGCCGGTCGTGCGATAGGGCGTCGCCGCGGGATACTCGCGTAGGAAAGACATGCTGGCGCGGCGGCCGATGGGTGATGGATGAGGAGCTGACGGCCATGGCGCGCCAGGGTCGCTGGCCTCATGGTGGATTCTCAATTCTGGGCGATGAAGAAGCTGCTAGGAATGTCAGTATCAAGCGCGCATAACTTGTATTTGGTCATCTGTCATTACTTACCGTACTGGATCATCCCCAAGGGTTCCTTGCAGACGCCCCTTCACACGATTGCGGTCGATTGCAGTTGTTTGCTGAGGAGCAGCCTTGCGCCATCTCCGGGGAAGCTTGGGGACAATTGGGTGGCCCGAAATGCAGCCACATGATTGGTGAATTGCGCCGCAGTTTCGCCGCATTGGCTTTTAGCACAAGGCACGACACCTTGATAACTCCTGTCACCTATGTATGTACATATCACGATTTGAGGGATATCGCGGAGCTCATGACAAGCTGAAGTCCGGAGCTCTTCATCGCCCGACCGATCGACAGCCAGTTGCATCACTCTATTAAGCTCTCCATGGTCATCGAAAACGCAGGGCCCTTCTCCCCGGTCTAATTCGCCTCCTCGACTACGGAATAGCATCTTCACGTGACGACCGCAACCTTCCACCCCTTAGTCTTCCACCTCGAAGAAAAGAAACAACAGCCACGACAAGAGCATCACGAACAAGCGGCCCTACGAGCTTACTGTCCCTCTCGCCTCCAGTCTTCCATCCCCTCCATGGCCGCCACCGCTCCCGGCGCCACCATCAACAATGTCCTCCACAATCATCAAAGAGCCCCCCGCGCAGCAAACCCCCGAAACGACGAAGAAACCCCCCCATACTAAATCGACCATGACCCCCGTCCCGCTCCTCGATACTCCTCTCTCGAAAAGCTTCGCGCTCCTCCGCCCGATTCTCCTCCTCGCGCTCCTCGTCACTCGCTTCAGCTACCTAGTCCGCGATCCAGTTTCGGCCCTCCAATACGCCCTCCCCCTCGTGGCGGCCCTGCAAACTGCCTACGTCCTCATCTGCCTCCCCGTGGCTGGCTTTCAGACATGCAAGAAAGTACGACCTGGCGAGAATAGGAAAAGGGCCGTAGGGGGAAGTAGTTTCGGCAATGCTGTCTCCGTAAGGATTTTCCCAAATCACCCCCTTTCCAGCAGACCTGCGGGTCAAAAAAAGAAAAAAGAAGAATAAAGACTTGAACTCGAGCGCTAATATATCTATCTACTCCCAAGACTGCCATTCTTGCGCTCCTCCTTACCACAATGATTACCCCAGTCATTCACGTGCTCTTCATACTCTTCGGTGCGCCCTTACTTACACACGTGCCTCACACGCTGCTCTGCGCGGCGCATTTCTCTCTTCTTACCGCTTTTCCCATCTTCTACACGAGGGGGAACGATGGGCAGGCGTGGGTAGCCGTGGCGAGCGGCTCGGCGCCTATGGACGAAACATTTGGGGCGTTGGCGGGTGCTGTGCTGGGTGCGTGGTTGGGGGCTGTGCCTATTCCGTTGGACTGGGATCGGGAGTGGCAGAAGTGGCCGGTGACGATCTTGGTCGGACTGTACGCGGGATCTTTACTGGGGAGCGTTGTGGGCGGCAAGTTGTTTCACGGGAAAGTACTTGGAGGGGCACGAGAAGAGGAAGAGTAGACGATAAGGAGCGAGGTGAAAATGACACGAAGCGACTGGCAGTTCAGATTGTTCCGCCGTTCGTTTTTTGGGGTGATTACGCCTCGTGTTACACAGCAGCAGACCGCAGAGCCGCGTAGATGGTATTGGCGCCGTAGTGAGTGAGTCACAGACTCACGAGTCATAGCAGTTAAGTATGTGACTGAGCGAGTATTTCAAATCGGTCGTTGAGTGGTTAGCTCGATGTCGCACGGCGACGGGACAATCACCTACGTAGCACGTCGACGAAGCACGCAAAGTCGCGGGCTCTCAGACAGTTGCGCCTGTTTGCGCCTGTAATGAGGAACTGTACAAGTTCATAAACGACGAATGTGAATGTTGCGAACATGTGGTTGCAAAGCATTACTGAATTAAATGGGTATCTACTATGTTCCCCGTAAGAACCCCCCGCGCAAGATTTCAACTCAAGCACCTAGCGACTGTCCAACTGGAGCAGCGACAGATTAAGACGACCAGAAAATAAGAAAATCGTGCACCTATGGCATATCTCTCCGCAGTAGAAGTGAACGGGAGACCAAGGCATTGAGTTCATAAAGTTGACCATAAACCACGACCCTCAGTCCGCTCTCCCATATCGGTAACGTTGACCATCCTGAGGCGAAAGTCACGCGGTCTTGTGCGCCACGGCGAGTTGAGCGCAACAACAATGGAGAATGCCACGGCGATGAAAATGGTGCGACGACGGATTAAAATTTCAGAATGACATAAAGGGCATGAATGATACCGGGAATGTAACCTACAAAATACCCGCATTGTTAGAGAAATGTCTTTGGCACGCGATTCGAGCAGAAAAGTGGCCAAGAGTTCTCGTGTTTGAAAAGGTGGGATAAGTGGCGTATTGGTGTTCAACCAAGCGGATGCATCGAGGCGGGGGAGCTGAGCTGAGCCAAGCAAGTGTACGTACCCAGAATTGTCAACAGGATGTTGATGAGGAGGTGCGAGCCGCAGCCAACCTCAAGGAAGACACCCACGGGTGGCAAGATGATGGCCAGGATGATCTTGCAGATGTCGCTATAGTTCGTTTTGCCTGGTTAGCGTCTTCTCTTGTCTTGCATTGCATTGCGCGGATCTGGCAAAGCTCGACGGGAGGACAGCGCAACGTCGCCGGACCCCTCAACGTCCCAGCCTTTATCGTCCATCCAGCACCAAGTCTAAA
Source organism: Claviceps pazoutovae (assembly GCA_018360065.1). NCBI lineage: Eukaryota > Fungi > Ascomycota > Sordariomycetes > Hypocreales > Clavicipitaceae > Claviceps > Claviceps pazoutovae. Next base: position 154,361 of record SRPO01000007.1, read on the forward strand.
CGCAGGTACGCTCGGGATCTTACCTAGCGGTGAAGGGCATCTTGTCGGTCGAAGCGAGCTCACGGTTTCAATGAAAAGTGAGTGATGTGTTGGGTGTGAGATGACGGACAATGGCGTTGTATAGCGTGGATAAGACGTTTGGGGCCGGGTTTCGGATTTCAAAACACCACGAACTTATTTCCTCTGGATTTCTATCAGGGAGAGCAAAAAGAGGAGAAACGAGCGGCAGGAAGGGGGTGGGCGTCGAAGGTCTCTTATTTGATTTCTGGGCCCGGGCATGCACAACTCGACGACATCCAAGACAGGCAATAACAAACGCCAAGGTTGGAGCAGCGCAAGCGGCCTACGGAGTACGTACCGTTGTCAGGCCGCTTTCTCGGCCGCCAACTTTCTTGGCCGGGGGCCCACTGCGGCTTTGAGCCAATGAGCGATGCGTCTCCCAGCCAAGCCCTGCCCCAGCCACGCAGCGCCCTTTCTCCACAAGAGCTGCCACAGTCTACAGATCCAGCTTGCTGCGTCATCGACTTGCGGCATGAAGAAGTAGAATGCACCGTTACATAGTCCAGCTGCAGCTTAACGTATGCAATCTGGAGGGCCTAGCTGCTGAAGAACTCTGGGTTTCCCGAGTGGTCATTGTGTCTTTGGTCTGCGAAGGTCTGGCATGGCATGGCAGGCATGACAACTAACGACGTCATTGACACAAATGGGCAGAGCATTTGCAAAGAACGGCATCACGCCCCGCTTATCGTGGGCCTTCGCAAACAGGGCCCCCTGTGCAACGGGCAAGAAACGGGGCAGTAGCACCGCCACAGAGCGCTTCCAGCCGGGATCCTCCTCTTGCTTGATTTTGGCGGGATGATGCGGTGGACGCTGCTGCGCCACGGATGGATACATAGGTAGGTACCTTGTACTCCGTACACGAGTTACACAACCAAGCCACTCCAATCGTCACAGAGCTTTCCCATGCCAGGCGGCGCAACTCATTTCGCGACGCTCTTGGCATGTAACGAGCAGCACGAAGTTGCGAACCGCTCATCCGTTCTGCGGCTTTCTCGGACATGCACCGAATGTTGCACCGCCTAGAGCAAAGGCGGTTAATTCTTGGCGGGTCAACCTTTCTAAGGCGATTCGCCTTGCTCTTCCACCCCAGTCTCGGGCGGACCACGAAAAAAGCGCTGAAACTCCCGAAACACCGAGAGAGCCGCGATGAGTGAGCATGACGCTGGTAGACATCATTCGATTGCACAATGCCGTCTACGTGCATGGCCCAAGAAATGGCTTGCTGTTTTGAGTCTCAAGGAGCGAGATCAGGAAAGAGAAGTCTAATCAACTACATACACACATTTCCTCTGTACAATATGTAGGTAAATACGGAGTACGGCGTATGTAGAATGTACGGAGTAATTAGAGCCCATATCGATCCACTCTTCGGGGAAATATCATCCCAACGCTACGAAATCAAGACCGCAATCGCCGCCGCAGGATGGGCTTGTCAAACGCCGACATCCGAAATATGTATGAAAGCACCTTATCCCCGCTAATAAACAACAGACTCCGTAAAATCCGACACCTCGACCGTATTTCTGCATGCAAGACGTAAAACCACACATTTTCTAAACTTCTTCCCCATTCCGAGTCACGATACACCCGCATATACCGGCTTGTCATATCCTATCCTTGGTCGACCAGACCAAGCCTCCAACTCACCCCTACAAGAGCTCGCCCTCCCCGTTCTCGACTACACCCTGATCATCCTCTTCCCAATCGATATCGCCGGCCATTTCCTCCGCACGACGCTGCACCTCCGCCAGACCAGATAGCTCCGCCACGTAGTCCTTCTCTTGCAAGGCCCTCTTGACGAATTGCCACCCGTTCGCTCGATAAGCTTCCAGAATCTTAGGACTACAAGCACTGCAGCAGTCGTATGACTGTCCGCGAATGACCATGTTTTGGAACGTGGACACGTAGCCGCGGATTTGATGGGGGACAAGACCCAGTGGATGGTTGGTCGGGTCGCGATCAGGTATATTCCCGGCTGTGGGTTGCGGCGCTGGCGCATCTTTGCCAAGAGGATGTTGGAGGAGGCTGGTGAGGAGTTCGACCAGGAGGGCAGAGGCGATGCCTGCGACGCCTGGGCGGGTGACTGTGCATTGTTGATCGAGTGTTTGATCTTTCATGGACTATGAAAGGGGGTGTAAGTCAGTCTTCTCTTGACTCAAAGCCCACAACATGACACATGGAGGGAGAACACATACATCTGCTGGTGTTACGACGTCGTTGCAAAAGTAACAGCCGAGTGACGCTTGACCTTGGTGCTTCGTCTCCGAGCCATGTCTCATGACGACGTACGAGTCGAATCCTAAGGCGGCGTTCATGACAATCTTGCCATGCGCCTTTCCAATGACAGTGGGCAGCCATCGTGATTCGCGCGTGTCCATCAATAGGAAGATGGCATCGTGATCCTGAATCAGCTTCTCCAGTTTATCAAAATCCGCCTTGGTTTTTGACTCGTTCGTGAACGGATGGCCCAGCATGGGCACCGATAGAGTATGCCCTTCACTCTCTACACCAGGATAAATGCGTTTCAGCATGTCTGCTGCTGCTTCAGCTTTTAGTCGACCGCCGCCAGCACAGTCGCTGAACTCGTATAGTGGTTGGCGTACGGGGTTTGAGTAGGAAACACGTCCGTAGTCCACGAATGTGACATGTGTCACGCCCCAGCCTAGCAGATTTCTTGATACGTAGCCCCCCAGAGTGCCCGCACCCAAGAGGAGGCATTTCGTCCTCTTAATCACATCTAGATTCAGGTCCGGGGCGAGACGCCACTTCATCAGCTTCAAATTCAGATCAACTGACGAATCTGCTAGTCGTGCTGGGTCCATGTACTGCTCCAAGTTGGCGAGTTGAGCCTGCAGCTTGCCATTCCGCGATCTCTCCCAGCCTGTGACTTTCGGCATCGTAGTCAGCTCCATTTTCTCGACAGAGTCCATTTCTATGGGAAGCACAATGCTCTTGGCCTCGTGTCTTCGGGCCCAGGTGTCTCTGTAACAGAGAATCTTGATCTTGGACAAGCGAAACCGTTGCCGGACGAGAACCAGGAGGTTTCGGAGCGGCCATCCCGGCCCGTCTACATGCGTGGACGGGTCGACGAATGCCACATAACGGTCCTCCTCGGCCACGCCCCGAAAGAACCCAGACTCAAACGACCGCAGCGACGCCACCTCCCACCGAAAGGGCAGCGAATTCGCCAGGTCGTCATCCTCGCTCTCGTGCTCTACATCGTCAGCTTTTTTGACCACCTTTTTGGCCAAGAAAAAACCGTGTTCGCGATTGTCGACGCTAAACCGCCACGTTCCAACCCTGTCTACAAGTGCTGTGCTTTCGTCTGCGGTGAAGCGTTCACTAGGCCCTGTTCGTCTCCATGGCGAGTCTGAATGTAATGCCGGGAAAGCAAACCAGTATGTGAACTTGTACTTCTTCAGATCGGCATACGAGAGCACAACGAAGGACGATAAGAGCGATGGCACGGAGTAGATGGTTCCGTCTCTGATCGCATCCCATATCTAGTTCAAGGGATTAGCTCGGAACGAGCGAAATGGAAGCGAAGACCGCTAGTCGTGTCGAAAACAAAACAAAAGATGGCAAGGCGGATTAGAATACTAAAGTACCTGTCTTCCGGCCGTCTTGATCATGGCCGATTTGTCAGTGTTCTTGAAGTCTTGTAGAGTATTGACATTCTTAATGATGCCTTCTCCGCGAGCAATCCCACGGGGAGCACTTTTTCTTTGCAAACCCTATGCGTGTTACCAACTGCGTCCGGCTTCCCTCAAGCTTTTCCCCCGAAAGGAGTATCATCTCCTACGAGGCGTGAGGAACAAGAACTCACGCTTGGCTGGTAAGAGCATTTCCTAGAATCTGCATCCTGCAGCTAGGCCCAGACTCCGCCGCCTTGGGCTCGTATAGCCCGAGGACATTCCTTGCCGAGTCATCTAGCTTGTCATAGTCTAGCTTGGACGCGAATAACGCGGAATAGAACGGCAGCTCGATTTCCGATGTGAAAGTCGCAAACTGCAGCGGAGGCGCCATGGTAGACTTTGCGCATGCCTCGGTGGCCATGACGCCGGCTGCGCAATAAGTGAAGCGTGAATGAGCAATGCAGTCGTGTATGATGAATCGGGACCGGAAAAGCCTCGGGCTAAATTGTGATTCGACACGTTTTGGTGTTCGATAAATGAAGCGTCAATCACTGCAGCCGTGTGTAATTACTCGAGAACAGGAAAGGCGCGAAATCAAGAGTGCTTCGACACGTTTTTGGTGTTCGATAAACGAAGCGTGAATCAGTGCAGTCGTTTACAACTAACTACTCGCCAACGGGAAAGGCGCAAACTGAATACTGCTTGGGCACGTTTTCGGTGTTCGATCAACGGAGCGTGAATTGGAAACGCAGTCGTGTGGTTCCTCGCGAACGGGAATGGCGCGAAATATATAGTGCTTCGGCACGTCCTCGACGTTCGATTGTCGGGATGCTGTCGGGAGACGGAAAAGCGACGCGGATGTAATGCGGGAAGAGGGATGCCGTTACTGATGTGAGTGTTTGTGCGGGAAGTAGACACAAATCGAGTGCGCGCACGAATAAATCTGAAGGGAGGATGGTGGTCAGATGACGGACGGGACGGTGACATGTCGTCACGAGGCTAGCACAAGCTGTGATACCCACAGTCTACCAGTGACCAGTGACCAGTGACCACAAAGCTGCTGACTGCCGACCGGCCTCGGGCTAGAAGTTGGAACAAGAGCTCAAACGACGGCGGGTGTAGCACATGAACGCTGCGGATGGCCACCGAGCATGAGGGAAAACAGCAGACTGTTCGGGAGCTGTAGGATGAGGCTGCAGCTGGTATGGCCTGACGCTCGCACGGGAGGATGCGCCGTGTCTGATGAGGAGGACAGGCCTGCTTTGATGATCACCTTCATTAGTAGACATCTTATCTAGAATTAAATGCAACATCGTCAATAACAACAGCATCCGGTATGGTGTAGTGGCTAACATCGCTCGCTCTCACCGAGCAGCCCTGGGTTCGATTCCCAGTACCGGAGATCATTTCTTTTTGATGTTGTCCACATTTGTGTCCAGCACGATTTCCTTTTTGCGTAATTTTGCCTCTCTACTCAGTTGCAGTTAATTGTTCACTCTTCTTTTTGTTTGTTCTTGACTCGGGCTTGTCTCTTCATCGGGAAGTCTAGTCAAGTTGACTTCTCCAATAATGTCGCTGAGGCCCGGTGCCGTGTCTCAGTCCCGGTTCGATTTGTCTGTCACTACGGACTACATATAGAGGCGAATGCCGAAGCAAGGCATGAACTTGGACATACATTCACGTGGTTGTTTGGATTGTGAATCATCGTATTTTCAGACTATTTAATACGTCATTCATTGTCTTCCGTAGCTAGTGATGTACTAACGTACGGGCTGTTAGTAACCACCGGGGAGAATGCAAGTACATATATGAATGGCAGACCCTTTGTCAGCTGCAACTTCGTTGCAATCAGAGCCATGGGCACGCTTCCTCAAGTCTACCACCATCTACTCAAAATATCCATGCAAAGAAACACCATGAATCACGAATGCTGGAGCCGTTCAAACTTTAGACACACGCAAGACAGGACACTGCCTGTAGGGTGGGCGCGCGAACCCCACACGACACGGCTTCATGGATAAACGCGCGCGCGTCGGCCTTATTTTTTTTCATTTTTAGTTCCCGATTGTTTCAACAAGGTCGGAAATTAAAATACATACGAAGCAAGGACAAAGGCTCACAGATATTCATTCTGTCTAATCCATGCCCCCATTACGACTCTCCTACCTCGGAAAAAGAAAATAGACGATGCTCATTGGAATTTGTGGCGGTAAGATGATTCAGAACGACCCCTCTCTTGTTTCTAAACGGAAGCCACTTACAATCAGAAAGGCATCTGCTCGGGCAAAAAGACGGTGGCTCAGTACCTCGTCGAGCATCATGGCTTTCAACATCTGTATTTGGAACCGCCAAGCAACAGTGTTTCGTCCACTCGTCCAGGTCCAAAGGACGAAGATATCTCGGGTGCTTTGATCGCGGGCGTATCGCTCACCAATATCACCAGCAGCGAGAAGGACCCAGACGCAGCAGCGGCACCAGATACATCGTTGGCTTGGCGGCCGCATCCGCGCGATGTTAACAGCCACAGATTCGAGTCTCCCGAAGCGCTTCTCGACTTTGTCACACTCCGGTGGCGAAGCCGTTTCGTGACAACGGATATCCCCACGGAAGCGGTGCTGGATGTGTTTATGCGCCGGCCCTTCTTTCTACTCATGTCCATGGATGCGCCTCTGACCGTCCGATGGCGGCGGTTCCAGCAACGGGCGGCGCGAAACGCGACTAGCAGCGCTGGCGATGGTGATATCACGCTCGAGGACTTTGTTCAGCGTAGCGATGCTCATCTTTACGACCCGCGCGGGGGCTTCCAGCCGCTCATCTCACGCGCCACGGTCAGACTCCTCAACACATCATCGTCGCTGGCCCATCTATACGCCACGTTGGGCAAGCTGGATATCCCAAACCCCGAACGCCTTCGGCCGGGTTGGGATACATACTTTATGGCTCTGGCATCGCTTGCCGCCCGACGATCCAATTGCATGAAGCGCCGTGTGGGCTGCGTGCTCGTCGGGCGAGAGCGCCGTGTCATCAGCACCGGATACAACGGTACCCCTCGCGGGATTCGCAACTGTGCCGACGGAGGCTGCGCCCGGTGCAACGAGGGGAACAGCTCGGGTGTCGGCCTGGCTACTTGCTTGTGTATCCATGCCGAGGAGAATGCCCTTCTCGAGGCCGGCAGGGAGCGAATCAGGGACGGATCGGTGCTTTACTGCGATACGTGTCCGTGCCTGACGTGCAGCATTAAGATCTGTCAGGTGGGCATCGCCGAGGTCGTCTATGCCACCGGCTACAGCATGGACAAGGAGGCTGCGGCTGTCTTTGCCCAGGCCGGCGTGAAGTTACGGCAATTTATCCCGGTACGTTCATGCGTCCAAGAGCCTGTTGTGTGTGGGGAATCCCTCCGTTTCCTCTGTTTTTACTCATTACCTACGCATCTCTCCAACGGCGTTTTTGCGAACGGGGATTTGTGGTTCGAAGTCACTTCTTTGCTTGTTTATTTTCACGCCATCTTAGGCAGGTACTAACTTGTATCCCGTTTGTTTTTCCGAGTATAGCCGCCGAACGGACTTATTCATCTGGAAAAGATGGAGCTGTATTGAAGGGAATTATGTGTTTGGCTTGTGAATTTCAGGGTGCAATGAATGCTGGGGAGAGGGTGGCAAAACCAGGGTGCGGCCTATGCGCCCACGTTAGGCTTCGATATCGTAGCCGCCTTGCTTCAACGGCATGGAGAAGATCTCCTGTAAATCGATCGTCCAATGATTGCTGCGTTTGGCGGTGCCGTGTACGGTGTCGTCATGATTCATTGCCGGCTTGTGGATACCCGATGGGATGCGCAATGCTGTTCAGGGTCCTGCGAATCCCTGAATGTGAAGTCATGTGCAGCAGCGTGCTCTGATTTGTCAGGAAGCGCTCAACGTTCATGCGCGGTGGCTTAGAAGTCGACTTGGGCCTCAACGCCGAGTCAATCAATTGAGTCACAACATACATTGTTTGTTTATTGACCAATACCAAGTATTGCCTCGGAGCGTATCGCTGCTCCAAAAATGCAATCACATTCTGGTGCAACCTCATCTGTGCGTGGTCGCAAAATAACAACAACAAAAACAAACAAAAACAAACAAAACGCGTTCACTTCAGGGTAGGGATACGCGAAGATGTCGCGTCACGCTCATGCTGGCATGTGGAGGGGTGGCGGCAGATTTCAGGACAACAGCTGGAATTCATAGGTACGACACCACCACCATGTGAGACACCCAGCGCCATACAGCACGTGGCGCTACTAATGCAGTCCTGAGGCCTCTTCATCTTAACTTCACGCCCCCTTTTCTTTTTTTCTCTTCTCTCCCGAGCCCAGATCTCAGCTCCGTCATCGAGTAAGGGGGGTGAGCACTGAGCACACAGTGCGGAATAGCCGCCTTGTCCGACACCACGCACTTTGGGACACCAAATGGTGAACCGTGAGACCCCTGGACCCCTTCTCGTCCTGCAGCCCATAATTTCCTCTCCGGTGCGGCGTATTGTGCCTGAGCTGACAACCATTGGCCTAGCTGATCCAAGCCGATTTGTGCATTTTGTGTGTCGTGTCCCATAAAAAAAACCAGAAAAACGTGCAGAGTGTGTAGAATTGGGTGGCGGTCAGAAGCAAAGCTGGCTCGCCGGGTTCTTGCTGGAGAAGGCGAGTCCACACTCGGTTGCTTACCTATCCACACGGGATTCCAACTTTCAACGACGCGTTCACTTTCCCCTGCCCCATTGGCCGCGCAAAAGGCCCGCCACGATGCCCGTTGCAGTTGACGAAAGCAAGAGGGGTGTTTCGGGCATCTGGGTTGCGATCCAAACCTGGGGGGGAACCACAAGTGTCCGTGAGGTCCGACTCGCGAATGCGAGTCAAAGACACCATCTTCCCTTCGGGGGAAGAGGGGCTAGCCAGGTCAAATCTTAAACTTTTTTACTTCCGTAGCTACGGACGAGACGGACGGGGCTATGTACTCCATAGTACCGTCCACAGTTGACAAGGTACCTACATACTCCGTACGGAGATTGGACAGCTTGCCCAGATTCAGGGCCCAGCAATCGGGAGGCGGACCACTTGCTGTGTGCGATAATGGGGCCTACCCCCGGAATATCAACTACTCGTGGGTGTCCTTTTCAAATGGTCACACCCACGAGTAGGTACGAAGCGAAATGAATTGCCGCAAAAACGGGGACTGAGAACCAACTTGGCTGCATCGAATTTGCAGCACTTCTGCATTCTTTTCTCCCGATTGTGCGGTCGGAATCGCTAGGTACCATCCGAGCGGGGATAAATGTCAGAAGTCTTACATGAGAATATTCTATGTATGTAAGTGAAGCCTATTTATTTACACGTATGTGTCAACAACGAACCAGCAGAAGCAACGCACCAAAGTGGTGAAGTCAGAGGAAAATCTGTTCGAGGCTCGCAACGATTCGATGCCAATCAATCGTCAAACATGGGCATGATGACGAAAAACTGATGGCATTACTCCGTTACCTATGCGGAAAAGCACAAGTCTTCGTCCGGAAAGTAACCTCGGAGAATATTGCCTCAAAAGCAAGCAACTTGGCCAAGCATCACAATTCACAAGCAGGCTGCAGCCGGCTGAATGTAAGCGCCTCGTGAGTTGTTGTCGACACAACTTCAAGGAGTCAAGCACATCGGATGCGATGGTCCCCAAGTCGTGCATTTCGCTGGCGCCCAAAACCAATGATCCTGGCCTCATCCTACGTAGGTACACATGTATTGTAAGTATGTATGTGTAGATACTCCGTACATAGGTCCCTTACTCTGTAGGGTGTGTGTCAGTACCGACGGATGTGGTATCAACGGCTCCGACAAAACGTGAACAAACGTGACAAGAAAGGGTCAAGACCTAAAGTGTATAATGTACCTCCGTATGTACCTACATGATTCGCAAGCGGCCGTTGGCTTCGCGCGCCTTGCCCATCTCGAGAGTCGAGGACCCCCGGGGCCCTACGCCAGGCGGCCAGGCGGCCAGGCGCGTCAGCGGGGCTCACGGCCGGCGTGGCCAATGGCCATGCTATCGCGAGAGTTTTGGTGCTTACGGAGGTACATATGCATTATGTAGGTAGTTATGTACGAGCCGCTTTGGGCAAACGGGGGCAAGTTGGTTTCCGATGGTCTCACCGAAGAAAGGGGCTGTGATCAACACCGACAGAGTTAAACGCGTCACATTGTTTTGATTTTGATTTTTGTTTTTGTTGTTTGAGACGAAGCAGCTGTAGACCAACGAGGGCAGCTGACCCGTCTCGCGATCTCGTCCGTATGAATGCGAGGCCTTCGTGCTACCGAACCAGGCGCGTAGGTAGTGGCGGTGTTCGCGTCAGCTCGAAAGAAACGTTGTGATTCCACACGTCCTTGATCCAAAGGCGTCCGGCAAGCACTTGCAGCCTGCAGACCGGTGGGTCTGCGATAGTCCAGGACTCCAGAAGAACGCGCACAGGCTGCCACTTTCCTACAGAGGCTACAGAGTACAAAGTACATACAGATACCTACACTGGGGTGGCGTGTTGAAGTTTGCGCTTCTGGACAGGGGAACGCGTGTCGGCGCGTTGCGCTAGCCGAAGCAAGTAAGACTGTAAACAAAAGCGTCGCCTCCACCTCCCGCACACCCCCCGGAAGGCGCGACTGCCAGCCCAGCCCGCACTGTTCAACCCAAATCGAGCAAGGAGGTCGCTGCTTCTTCTTAGCCCAAAAACCTCCCGCATGTTCCATTCACATTCCAGTTAGCAATCTTTGTTCTTCATGCTTTGTTGGCTGCCCTTTCATTATTTACTTTCCTCCCTTTTGTGCGTCACAGGTCTGCACTCGATCCTCGATCCTCGCTATGAGCCGAGCACCGAACGTGCCTCTGAACTAAGACGACAAGCACGACGAACAGCTCGCGTCGCAGACGTGATCGCGTGGGTGGAGAGAAGAAACGCGCGCGCGAACTTGCGTCATGTGGTAAATGCCACAAATTCGAGCAACAACCTCCGCTTTGACGATCGTTCTTGCACTTGCGCTGCGGCTGTCGTTCGACCCCGTGCCTTCCTGAACAGCCGGTTTCGCAACGGAACCTTTAGAAAGGCGCGCCACTTGCGACTTTCATCCCTCTTTGTTTCTCCTCTTGCTCGTCCGTCAGGGACGAGAAATGAATCAGAATCGTTAGAAGAGCAAAGCCCGGCATTGAAAAGGAGACACTGCGACAGACAGCCATATTCCATACCGTTGGGGCAACAAAACAGCGACATTCACTCTTTTTGCACCCCCAGACTCTTCTAGCCTTTGAGTTCTCCGCCTCGAATTCGGTGATCAGTCTTCCGGTAGCCTACATCGGACAAATCATTCCCTTTCGCTTTCCCCTCCCTGAAACGGGAGAGTATCAGGTGTTTTTTTACACAAATCTTGACTTACGCAGCTATACCTCTTTGGACCGTTAGCTCGCGGTTTGAAAGCCATCGACCGGACGTTGCATTCCAAGCAACGCCCACCCATAACAACATGTCTTTCTCCAACGGAGGCGGCACTTTAGCTCTGCCATCACCCACTCACGCACATCATATGGACGTCACTTCAGCTGTGAGAAGTCTCCGACGTTCCATGTCTAGGTCTCCTTCCAAATTTTTGTCCAGAACCAACTCCCAGACGTCCGAACAATCACGACAAGCTTCACCCCAGTCACCGTGTCGGCGGTTCGAGGCAACTCCACAAAGGCAGCACATTGCACCGTCGCAACCACAAACAGCGCCTCCGGCAGTCTCGTCGGCGCACGCAACCTGCTCTCACCAATCGTCCATCTTGACACCCCTTCGACCGAGCCTTCGACTGTCTCTGCGTTCCACAAAGTCGGCCAGAACGTCAACGAGCTCGTCGCGCCATTGGACGCGCACGAGGGCTTCATCCAGGAGTCCTTTAAAACGAGCCCTGAGTACAACTCCCGATCCCGGCCATCTGGGCCACGACGAAGACGCAATTTCTCCGACTTCAACTGCTCCTCGGGAAGAGGAAAGCATCTCATCGCCCTGCTCTTCACACATTTCAGAGGAAACAGAAGAAGAGCCGGCTGACAACAATTTCCACTTGGACGCGTCGGGTGAACCCTGCCAATACACAGCCGCGAAGCCATTAGACACTGCCAGCAACGAACACTATATGGTCTCAGGGACTGGCGCGCTAAAACGCAGTGATGCGACTATGAATCTGGACTACCCCAACCAAGGTAGTCCTGTGGCCAAGCGACGCAGCCTGCACGGAATCACTGGTCTCGTCTCCTCGGGTGACCTGAACATCTTCGGCACAAACACGACTTCCTCGCAGAGCTTCGACATCCATGAAGATTCACTACCTTGCGAGTACGAACTCTCTGGGGCGACGAACAATCCACCATTTCTTCGACGAGAGCCGCTGGCTTCGCCTAGCCCCGTCTCCAACCTACCTAAACGATCTTCTTCCCTACGAAAGTCGACTTTGCAGCAACGGTATGGCGACAAGGGCTCCTGGGGAAGAAGATCGGGTGAAAGGCAGCTTGCACAGATGGGCGGAGAACATTCCACCCCAGCTCGCAGCCGACCGCGACTATCTACCGAGCATTTCATGCCACCACAGGCTCCTCGTGATAGTCCTTTCGGTACTGGTGGACCCCTCTTCGGCGCATCCATCTATGCCGCGGACAACAAAGGTCACCAGCCGCATCCTCTTTCCAAAACACTGACGACCTCTACCTCGGGGAACAACCTCACAGAGGAGGAGCCTTCGCCACTTGCACCGCCAACGAAAGTATCAGAAAAGCCCAAGCTCCATCCATTTTCTCGTTCTCTGCCATTGAACGCCAACAGGTCCGCTGCTCGGACTATTAGTGAGCACAACAAACAGGTTGCGACCCCAAGCCAGTCCCATCAACTCTGGCTGGGCGCATTCAACTCAACTGGACTCATTTCCAAGTTCAATCGCAATCCAGAAGAAGAAGCTGACAAGAAGATGGTACCGCCGGATACTCCATGCAAAAAGCACTCAAATCCATTCGCGACATTCCCTCCTCCAGTCGGAAGTGCGATAAAGATGAAAAGAAGGGGCAATAACCGAAACTCTTTTGCTGGACTGCCTTCAACACCATTCTTTCCGTCTTCATCACGCGAACCTGACACTTTTGAGGCCCCTGCACGAGGTTTGTCCATCTTTCAGCGCGGCTCAGCATCACAAGCAGCGCGACGGGCTAGCATTCTCAGTCTGGAGGGCGAGGATCGCAAATTGTTCTGCGATGGTAATGATTTGTCTTTGGACAACGACATTCCACCAACACCGACTAAGCAGACCCCTCTTACCCCCAGCTTGAGCAACCTCAGTGAGCAATCACTCGAGAGTCCAAGTGCCAATCGGACCTATTTTCTGCCCCTTTCTGCTGTGAAGCCAGCGCCAGCTCCTTCCAGAGAAGCCTCTAGTTCGTGCCCCCTTTTTCCTCTAGTCTAAATGACAATTTCGCTTCCGTCTCCATCACCAGGAACCCACTGCTAACATGGTACCCTTTCAGGAAGTCCAGTTGATGGCCGTCGAACGCCTAAAACTCCTCAGGAGACCTTGCTACCCTTGGACACGAGCCGTCTGTCTATTCAACAGGCTTTCGACAGTCACAATGAGGCCAGCATGCCACCTCCTGTTACGCCCACCACGGCTCGCGACTTCCGTTCCTCAACCAGCATTTTCGTTACGCCTGTAAATGCTAGAAGTAGCAACGTCGATGTCGATGCTAGCTTATACGCTAGGTTTGACAAGGTGGAACAAATCGGCAAAGGCGAGTTTTCCATCGTATATCGTGTGACCAAGCTTGCGCATCCCAATGCTTTTGCTTTTGGCAACGTGACGCCAAGTGACAGCGATTCTCGGAGCCCCGGAAAGGGCCAAGTCTATGCCGTTAAGAAGAGTAGGCACGCATATTACGGACCCAAAAGTCGGGAATCGCAACTTCGTGAGGTTCACGCTCTGAAGGCATTGGCCCATGCCGAGCACGTTGTCCAGTACATTGACGATTGGGAAGATAACTGTCACCTCTACATTCAGACCGAATTTTGCGAGGAAGGCACTTTAGACAAATTCCTCGGTAACGTTGGCCGGGGCGGCAGGCTGGACGATTTCCGAATTTTCAAAATTCTGCAAGATCTTTGTTCAGTAGGTGCCATGCCTGATCACATTTTTTTGGTGACGACCTTGCGGGACGGTGCCAGTTGCTAACAATTTGCAGGGATTAAAAGAAATCCACGGAGCAGGATTCATGCACTTGGACATGAAGCCGGCCAATATTCTCGTCACCTTTGAGGGCGCCCTGAAGATTGGTGACTTTGGACTGGCTCAACCATGTGCATCGACAGAGAGTGTTGATGTTGAGGGTGACCGAGAGTACATGGCACCAGAAATACTCAACGGCAAGACCGGCCAATCAGCAGATGTCTTCTCTCTGGGTCTCATGACGCTAGAGGCAGCTGCGAACGTGGTCCTTCCCGACAATGGTCCTACTTGGATCGCACTGAGGTCTGGAGACCTTTCTGAGGTTCCTAGTCTTACCTGGACACCATCAATCGAAGTGCAACGGGACTCCACAGGCAACCCGACGGAATCCGGACATAGCGACGAGCTGGAGGACGGGAAGACACAAAGTGCCGGAAATTTGTTCCGGTCGTTTAAGAGATCAGAGCTGCAGCAACCTCCTGAGTTCATGGTCCAGGCGTTCCATCCCAGCTCTCTGGATTCGATTGTCAGATGGATGACAGCCCAGGAGCCAGCGGAGCGACCCAGCGTTGACCAGATTCTCGAACTCGAAGGCTTACAATGGGTTGCTGCGCATCGCAGTGCCCCCGCCACCGTTTATGAAGGCAATTGGGGCCCTGCCGAGATGTTCCCCGTGTCAATTGCCGTCGACAGCGACACGGAAATGATGGACGTCTAAGTGAAAAAAAAACTAAAAACTAAAAAAAAAGAACTTTTATCTGCTAGCTTCTGTTCGCGGCTACACCATGCTGCTAGGGCGGCCGTTCACTCTTTATGTTCAATTTCTACACTCGTTGAAGTAGAAAGAAGAAAAGACGACGGAGCGTGAGACGGCGTTGTATAGGCGAAGTCAAGGGCCCTTGACCTTTCATTTGCCTCTCGAACGCACCTTCCAACCCTCACGCTTCCTGCTCTCATATCCTTACTACTCTCTGATAAGCATGTGCACTACATACAAGTCTTCAGACAAAAGTTCAAAGACCATACATCTCTGCACTAGCAACATGGTGTGCCGACAAACAGAAGTTAGCAGACATTGTGCTGGATTATGCACACGCACGCGTATTTTCTTTTGTTACGAATAAGTGGTGGGGTAGGAATGCTGGTTATGACCGTCGTGGGCTGACGTGACGAGACCAGGAGACGAATCTCATGGGGTGATGATTGAGCTACCGACTTTATGTGTCGTGTGTTGCTGACGAATGCTTTTTGGGCTTTGATCCGGCCAAGAGATCCGCGACAAAGCATTATGATTTTGAGGGAGGGGGATTAAGGGCTTGGCTACAACATTACAGGTACCGCATAGCTGGGCGATAGATGACAGCATGACGACCCAGGCTAATGCTGGCACTGGAATGATGCGCGTTGCAGCGTGGGAATATCGTGGAGAAGGGCGGTTCTTCTCTTTTTTTGCCAAACGTACAAGGCGTCTGGATGACTGCAGAATGCAAGTATATATAGACATGCTAGGGCTGGACGGATTGAGGCTTTGACGGCAATGATATTATTGGTAGGAGTATGGTGAATCTGGAAAGCGTCTTGATGGCACGAGGGATGCCACTCTGTAGTTAGTCATGGTTCTACGACGAAATGGCACGAACAAGTTATGATGCAACATTTCTGCTTGGTGACTTATGACTTGTGGTTTGATGAGATTGATGACGACTGGGAATAATTCGTGGCAGCTTAATGGCGTGACTATACGCATTGATTTGCATAGTAACGCGATTGATACGGCGGCGTTACATGTCAGTTCAGTTCCTAGCAACAGATATTGGGGGGGGGGGGTGGGGGGGTGTGGTTGTAGATACTACGTATGTGCATTGTGATGCCCCAGAGATTTGTCGCCCCGTGTCCGTGATTCCGTACCTAGAAGATTGATGTTCTCCACAGTGAATGAGCACATGCTGCAGTGCATTTAGGTATGTACCTACTGTACCCAGGTAGGTACATATGGATGTACATATGTACATACAATACTGTGTGAGGTCTGAGACCAACTTAAGATATCTGGGGCTGAGCTGGGCGATGAGACAGGCAAGAAGCACAGATGAAGTCAGGTGGCAGACCAGGTGACTAAACCACTTGGACCAAGACATCACCAGAATCACTCAAATGACAATACTACAATGAATAACCATGCCCCATCAGATCATAGTTGGCATCGCAAATTCGATATCAACACAACTATCCCATCTCACTTTACAACGTCATGCATTGAAGAATTACAATTCGCCGATTCATGTGGACCGATTGTTTCTGGCCCAGGAAGATAGAACAATGACTCTCTCTAGATAGATCGCTCGCCTATCTCCAATGAGGTATAAAAGGGCCGATGCATCCCCGTGGAACTGCATTGAATAGCCCAACCATCCTCCTACCGCATCTCCTACTCTTACCAGGAAACTTATCGAACACGCACTCAACTACCTACCTAGTACATAATCATGACGGGCGCACATCTCCGCAGAGGCCAGTCCGGCCCTCCCACCGCCGAAAGCACCGACTCGTACTGGCACAAGGACCCTTCGGCCGTTCTTCTGGGCCACCGCACGACCGATGATCTCCCTCCCGCTGCCGATGTCGTCGTGATCGGAACGGGCATCACCGGCGCGTTTGCCGCGAGGGAATTGGTCGCTGGTGGGCGGAGTGTGATGCATGTGGAGGCGAGGGAAGCATGCTGGGGAGCAACGGGACGGGTGAGCACACACATAAGATTTCTGCTTCATTCTTTCTGCTTCACTCAGACCCGATTGGCTAATGTCTTATGAAACTCATGTTTTTTTTTGTTTTTTTTTACGTGGGATAGAATGGTGGCCACTGCCAACCCTTGCTGTACAAGGCCAAGCCCACGATCGGACGCTTCGAGCTGGGCACGTATACTTTCCTGAGGGACTTGATTGCCACGAATGAGATCCCGTGTGACTGGCGCACCGAGGGCGGTGTGGTTGCTTTTTATGAGGACGAGGTAGTCAAGGGTGTGGAGGAGGTAATTGCGCGGTTGAAGCGCGAGGCGCCTGATCTGGCTGAGATGGTGACTCTTTTCGAGGATAAGCAGGACTTGCAGAGGCTGCGGGTTCCGTGGGCACGCGCAGCGGTTTACCAGCCCAATGCGGCGAAGGTGTGGCCGTATAAGCTCGTGGCATGGGTGCTGGAGACGCTGCTGTGCGAGTATCCGGCGGAGAGGTATAATCTACAGACGAATACGCCCGTGGAACATTTGCAGTGCGTGGATGGTGGATGGATTGTGCATACCTGTCGTGGGCAGATTATGGCTCGGGATGTTTTGCTTGCTTGCAATGGATATACGTCTTACCTGCTGCCCAAGATGACGGGAGTGGTGACGCCGACTCGGGGTCAGGTTGCTGGGTTGATCCCGCCGGAGGATCATATCCCGCTTGAGCATACGCATGGGTTTAAGCAAGACACCAGCGACGACTACATGATTCAGCGGGATGAGGATGATGGGATTCTGATTCTCGGTGGCGAGAGGCTTGCTGCTCCTGGCGCCGAGGAGGGCGTTTGGGATGACAGCGAGGTCCAGCCCGCGGTTGCGGAGAAGCTGAAGCATGCGCTTTATGGGCGCGTCAAGCTACGAGCGCCGGAACAGGAGGAGAAGAAGAAACTGTGTGCCGAGTATGAGTGGACGGGCATCATGGGATACTCCAAGGACCGTCATCCGTGGGTTGGTCGGGTGCCTGCTGCGTTTGGGGGTAAACCGGATGACGGGCTTGAGAACGAGGAGGGACACTTGTGGATGAGCGTGGGATATACTGGGCACGGAATGCCTTCTGCGGCAAGGTGCGGAATGAGTGCTGCGAATATGATGCTGGGCAAGAGTGAGATGTATGGCTTGCCGGCGGAGTATGTTGCGACTGAGGAGCGGGCGGAAAAGGTGTTGAAGGAGGTGACAAAGGCGACGGAGGCGGACACGGCCATGAATGTTGGGAGGAAGCACCATCTAATGCTTGATTTGAAGGCTGCTCTGTTGGACTAGTTATGGAGAGATATGGAGAGATGGCAGACGAGACAGTTTGGATCGGTTGGTGCACCTGCTAGATGTGAGCCTTCTGAAAGGTGTAGATTGAGGGTTAGAGACCGATATAGAATTGAATATGAAGACCGAGAATATCGTCGTAAAAATGAGCGTTGACTCAGTGACAGTGAGTGTACAGTACAATTGACTTCATAGCGGCCGTCTCCGGTTTGTCTACAACGGCATTCATGATTCATCCGACCATGACCCGTCCCACCAATCACAGCCTCCCATTATGCAAGCAAAGCAACCCGAAATCCCAACCCTGCGACTTGTGGATCTGTGCCGGTCATGGACTCGACGGACAACTGACCCTTCATCCAAAGTTCCAAACCACCAAACCACTCCTCCGACGAAGCCCTCACCACGACCCGACGAAAACCACCTCGACAGCCCCCAACGAAGGCCCTTTTCTCACAAAACTTGGCTACGACCATCATGTCACTCTTCTTTCTCCGTTCGTGCGTCCGCGCTGCCTCGCGCGTGAGCCGACCGCATGCGCGCGCTTTCACCACTACGGCGTGTCGGCCGAGCGATTCCCTCATGGTTGTACGTATGGATCATTCTATTCGCTAGCCCATTCCGCTGGGAAGAAACAGAAAAGAGCTATACTGGGGCCGTCAATTGGGCTTGGGTGATGCTGAGGGAGAGAAGGCCCAGAGGAACAACTTGTCGCGTATAGCCCACGAGTTGGCCTCACGCACTTCTACCATCCCCATTCATGACGACCTGCCTCACATTCGCCCTTCAAACAAATCAAAAAGAAAGGCAAAGCAACTAACATGTACTCTTTTCCGCTTCTCTAGCATCGCAACACCGCAGACAACAATCCCGAACTCCCATTCAAGTTCAACAAGGAAAACGAGGTCCTCATGGCCGAGATCCTTAAGCGATACCCCGAGCAATACAAGAAGGCCGCCGTGATGCCTCTCCTGGATTTGGGACAGCGCCAGCACGGCTTTACGAGCATCAGCGTCATGAATGAGGTGGCGCGGCTACTGGAGATGCCCCCCATGCGAGTCTACGAGGTGGCGTCGTTTTACACCATGTATAACCGAACGCCGGTGGGCAAGTTCTTTATCCAGGCCTGCACAACGGTATGTTTACACTGTACATCCATTGTTCATATGTTTTCTACTCCTTTCTGTTTGGTTCCGGGGCGTTGTTGGACGCAATGAGAGGCTTGGATTACGTTCCACAAGCCCAGCAATGCTCCATCTTGGTCTTTCCCATGAAACACCACACAACAATGCATCATGTTCTTTTCTGATCATGTTGGATTACAAATTAGACTCCCTGCCAACTAGGAGGCTGCGGGTCCGACGTCATCGTCAAAGCCATCAAAGAGCACCTGGGCATCAAGCAAGGCGAAACCACTCCCGACGGACTCTTCACATTCATCGAGGTCGAATGCCTCGGCGCCTGCGTTAATGCGCCCATGATCCAGATCAATGACGATTACTACGAGGATTTGACGCCGTCTACTACCGTCAAACTGCTCGACGCGCTCAAGGCCAGCGCGGGGGATGCCGCTGCGGCGAAGAAGGTCCCCAAGGCGGGGCCGATGACTGGGCGGGAGACGTGTGAGAATAGCAACGGCTTGACAAACTTGGTAGATGAGCCGTGGGGAGTTGAGAAGACGAGGGCGGATTTGTAAAAAGTGTCATAGAAGGAGAAGGGGGGGGTTTGGGGTGGTTTGTCAAGATGGTACTCGGGGGCTCTTGTACACTGCTAGATGGAGATGGGAAGAGGGGTGACTGTCCGAACGGATTGCGTCGCCCCCCCAAAAAGAAGATTTGCGTGGCCATGAGGGTCAACGTAATAGAAATACTGTATATATAGCACTCACCAACTATTGGGCTTTTGATTTCTTTACGCCATATGATGTGCTTTTCCCGTCTTCAAGCGTGGAGGACGCATGGCACTGACTGGTCTGGCTAACGAAAGTCCCTACTTGAACGAATTGTGAAACGAGGGGCACGCACATACGACCACTAGCCGTTAGCATTCTTCAGGATCTCATCCGATCTACCAGAGAAGCTGATGAGCGCTGGATTAGTAGTTGGGTCCGTGACGACCATCAGCGAATATATGGTGTTGTGTGTGCCACTAGACTTTTTCTGCCCGTTTCCTTAATGTTTTCTTGCGCTTGTGTTGTTACATGACGGTGGAAATATAAGAAAAAAACTCCAACTAACTCGTGTGATATCAACAACTTGATGAATCAACCAGACATTGGCCACCCTTGCACCATTCCCAGGCCAAATAACGCCGCTACATATTTCCAAAAGACTATCGCACACCAAATCCTTGACTTTCAATCCCTCTGCTCCTGTGTAACTTACTGCCCCAGCCGCAGAATCCATCCATCACCCATACGCTGCTCATTCCCCCCCAAACCCCCCCATATAACAATCCCCGACTCCTCCAGATCCGTCATCGGAGCACTCGCCAGCCATCCTCTCCCGACGGGCACACCATCACCACCAGTATTCTCCTCATCGTATGGTCCTGTCCGTAACTTCTCCCACTTACCCTCGCCTGTTCTCCGCCCCATGACCTGGTACACAGCTGCCGTGAAGCTCGCAGGCGTCATGCCCCGAGGAGGTACCTGGAAAGTCCATACGTCACTAAAGAAGGTATCATGTCCGCCCATGCACAAGACCAAGTATTCCCTACCCCCGCCAAGCGTAAGCGCCTGCAAGGACGCCTCGCCACGAGGAGCAGGCCACTTCTGGCGAGTACTAGGCTCCGCGTGAATCTCGCTGGTAGATGACGCATCACCAGTGCCGTCCTGCAGGATACTCTGCCACCCTGCACGAGCCTGGACCGCGACCTCCCCTTTACTATGGCCATCGTCAAACGTCTCTACTTCGAGATGCAAAACGTCAAGCTGGCCCCCGAGTTCGCTCTCTCCATCCCAGCCACCGAATCGGTACAGCCGGCTCTTGCTGATGCACATGGCAGAGCCGCTACGGACGGGTCCCGGCGCGGCGGGCAACTCGGTCCAGGTACGTGTGCGGACGTCAAAGGCCCACAGGTCGCTGGTTAGATCACCGCTGGCTAGACATCCTGCGTGGACGAAGAAGGTCCCGTAGCCGGCTGAGTCTTCGTCCACAGCTGTCTCGGCTACGTACCCGACTACAGGGTCCTGGGGTATTCCTGTTTTCGAGGTATCGCCGATAGCCCACTGGCGCCAAGTTTGCGGCTTCGCAGATCTGGTAGATGCAGAAGAAGCAAGATTGGGGAAGTCGCGTGGACGATCCGAAGCGGTGGCGCAGTGATTACTTCGAGGGGCAGGATGAGGGATAATAGCGCCGCCTTTGACTGCTGGGACGGGATCGAGATGTGACCATGTGTGAGAGCGGGTGTCGTAGGCCCAGACTCGTCCGGCTTCTTCGAGGGGTTCCATGTTGGGACCGCCGCGGCCGCCGAAGAGGAAGATGCGCGATCCGATGACGGCGGTAGCATGTCCGGCTCGGGGAC
The DNA here is from genome assembly GCA_018360065.1 of Claviceps pazoutovae. Lineage (NCBI taxonomy): Eukaryota > Fungi > Ascomycota > Sordariomycetes > Hypocreales > Clavicipitaceae > Claviceps > Claviceps pazoutovae. The sequence goes on from SRPO01000007.1 coordinate 175,857, forward strand.
ATGGGATGTCGTCCAGCTCGGGTTTCTGATCCTTGGCAATTTCTTTTCCCTTGTCTTCCGAGGCCGTATCCTCAGAGGTATCTCGAAGAGGCACCTCTTCTAAGCTGGCTTGTGCCGCCTGTGAAAGAGCTTGCTCAGACCGCTGATCTGACTGCTCGGAAGTGGGATGGTGCAGAGATGCCTTGGCCGTGACTGTGTAGTAGTCGGCGCCGGCGCTGCTGAAAGGGAGTCGAATGACGTGCATGCCATTGTCGACGGGCTGCTGGCCCTCGAGCTCGCCGCCGAAAATGTAGGCACATCCCGCAACGACGTTGAGTGAGTGTGAGGATCGTGGTAGGGAGGGTATTTCTAGGCGTTCCCAGGTAGCTTGGACGGCGTCATCGGGAGACCTCGTCTGGCGGAATTGCGGCAGGGATGGAAGCTTCTTGGAGATGTTGGGTATGTTGATGCTCTTGGGCAAGCCTGGAAGAGCGGACATATTAGGCATGTTAGGCATATTGGACATATTGGGCATCTCGGGCATGCTGGGCATATTCTGCTGGGCCTGTTTCAAGAGGTCCGTGGAGCGACGCTTAAGCTGGTTGAGCGGTTCCATGATGTCGGCGGACGAGTTGTCGTGATATCGTGACGGCGTGAATAGAGGCAGCGCAAGCAGAGACGAGTGAATAAGAGTAAAGATGCAGCGACAACGAGAGGCAGTAGCAAACAGGCACACAATAGTAAACGCTGATGTGCTGGCTCTAGTTAAACGTCAAGCAAGGCTGGCGCAAGTTGTGTCGTCGAGACAAGGCATGAGGCGATCGTTGAAAATGACGTAGCGCGGTGGAGGTGCGGAAGCTTCGGCATATCCGCCTAGATTTGCGCGCCCTCAGTGGCCACAAGCGCCGCGCGCCAGGCAACATTGCCCTGCATTGTCCTGGTGACCGCTGCTCCCTGTGATTATGTATATATGTATTATTATGTAGCATGCTTGACTTGAGGCAGCGAGGCTGGCAAGCAGGTTCCAAGTATTCCGCGTCGGTAGGGTCGCACATAAGACCCGCTGTCCGACATCTGCAGAACCGCCATCTGGCGGTCTACCAGGTCATCTCTCGGTGCACAACACCAGCTCAAGTTGTCTAAATCTAATGAAATGTCGTCCAAACCATGCGCGAATGGTATCCAAAGCCAAGGTCTGAGCGGGATACTTAGAGCTGGTGTTGTGCGTGAGGTGGAGGCGGGAAGGTCATACCGTGTCGTCGCCACTCACCGACCTACACTTGTATCCTATTTCAACGCCAGATAACTCTATGAACCCCGTATCAAAAACCAAAAAGTTTGGTCTCTTTAAAAGTGCGTGGCTCAGGAGATTTGTTTCGTACACCTGTACATGCGTTGCTTACTTTTCTTGACTTTTCATTTTGTAACTCCGACTTGCGCAGAGATGGCGTGTTTCCGGCGATGATGATAAGCTTGGCCTTACCGGACCGCAATGCCTTCAAGGTCGAACTGTAACCAAGAGTCACTGAAGACTATGTGAGCATGCAATCTCAACTCAAGTAATGACGTTGAATTCAGCGTGGCATCGAGTGCTCTTGGACCGTTTCAAAAAGGCCTGACTGCAGTGGTCGGCCAAGCTCAACGACAGAGACCGAAGTTATTACGTACCCTTGCCGGACTTGAGAACCAGGGCCAGCTTCGTGTTGATGCCGTTGGCGTCTTTCCTGGTTCGCTTTTGCGGGGCCATCCTGAAGATTTTGAGGGGCTTGGGGCGAGTGGGGAAGAAGGCGTTTGTGGGTGTGGTACCTAGCGACTCCTCAGTCGCGACATGTCACACGGCTCTATGCTTCCGTATGTCCCCGAACTAAGCCCGATTCATCGCCCACTTGCAGCCCTAAAAGTGCCGAAATCTACGGTGTACATAGATAGGTACCTACTCCATGCCGATACATAGCAACCTTTGCGACAAGCCAGCCGAAGAAGGGACGCGTCACGCGTGACAGTGAGTGACGACCCTCGTGAGTGGTGAGTGACGCGTCAACACGAATTGTTGCCTTCAGTTGCAAGCAGCTTATGATGGAGCAACGGCAAGCTGCGCAGGGCTCGATCGTGGTCTACACTGAGCCCAGCACACGGGAGAGGCCTGCTACAAGACAACCATGGGCGCACCTGCTTGCTGGCGCGTGAGTTGATTCACCATTTGGGCGTCCGACAGGATGAATACGCTAATCTTGCAACAGATCGGGAGGCCTCGTTACCGCGGTTCTGACATCTCCACTTGACGTCCTTCGAACAAGACTCCAGTCCGACTTCTACCGGTCTACAGAGCAAGCTTCTCAAGTGGCTACAACGATTCGAGGCTCACCCAAGCAGATTGTTCGGGCGTCAGTTTCCCACATCCATGAAACGCTCCAGCTTTTCAACTCGATACAATACACCGAAGGATGGCGCGGCTTCTTTCGTGGCTTGGGTCCCAGTTTGGCAGGTGTCGTTCCTGCGACTGCCATCAAATACTATGTGTATGGCAACTGGAAGCACCTTGGTGCACAGCTCTTCAATCGCCCCGAGAACGATCCCTTGATACATGCCCAAGCTGCGGTGGCCGCTGGGATCATAACAGGAACCGTAACAAACCCTATTTGGCTGATCAAGACGAGATTGCAACTGGATAAAACAAGGACGAAGACGGATGGCGCTGCTAGGCGACAATACAAGAATAGCCTTGACTGTTTGGTTCAAGTTGTCCGAACGGAAGGAATCAGGGGCCTATACCGTGGCCTGACTGCTAGCTATTTGGGTACGGTCGAGACAGCTCTGCATCTTGTCTTGTACGAGCGACTCAAAGTTGCGATTCGATACGGATTGGGAGAAGACACTGCGTCAATGAAGGGGTTGAAGACCTGGATAAGCACCAGTGGAGCTGCTGGATCAGCAAAATTGGCTGCAGTGTTAATGACGTATCCTCACGAGGTACATACTTTGGCTTGTCCTGGGGCTGATTGCAGACAGCTAATATCCTCGTAGGTTATCAGGACTCGATTACGGCAAGCCCCTCTTGAGAGTGGTGGCCCGAGGTATACAGGCCTTATTCACTGCTTCAAAACAGTATGGAGGTCTGAGGGACTTGCTGGGTTATATGGGGGATTGACCCCACATCTTGTTCGCTCTATACCTTCGGCTATGATTACTCTCGGTGTGTACGAGTACGTTTTAAGACTCTGCGAATCATGATTTCTGTTGTATGAATCGCCGGCACGGGGGGCAGTCACACATCTCCTTTATCTATCTTGAGCAAGAACCATCTGAGCAGAAGAATTCGTCTTCGACTGTATACCATCAACATCAAGCGAGCAAAGCCAGCTATGTTGCTACATTCATGTATGACATTGTCTTTCCGAAATCCTCACCATTCAACAGTGTGAACTGCTTTCTACGCTGACATCGATGAGCCATTGAAAGACGGCCATGGCGGATATATTTGGCACACAGGTGTGACTCTTGAGAGCCATGACATGGCGAATGACCGGGCTTTCAATGGCTTGCCTCCGAATCCCGACCATATCACATGTACACAAGAAAAAACGTTCAGAAACGCCTGGGTACATATGAGTGGCAGCGGAATAAAAGAGTGATTTGGTATTTGTTGGGTCAACAGGGACGGGTAAAACATTAAGATATCAAATGCATGCATTCATAATGGGTGAGTCAACAATGTATATTCGTATGGTGACTTGTGTTCTAAGAAGGGAAGGGAAAAGGGGATCCAGCTCGCATGGCGTTGAAGGCATGCGAGCAGAGTTTTCCGGGTTGTGGGGCGGCTAAGGCCATTCAGCGTGCATGCACTTCACGTGCTCGCACGCTGCTATATGCAGCCGAATATATATACAGATGAGCGATTCCAACAGTATTGATTGACGTCAATGTCCATGAAAGAAAGTGATCGGTAAGAATACCCGGAAGGGTTACAGCAACAGGAAGAAGTTAAGAGACTTGCGCGATGATGTCCTTGAACTGCCAGAATCAACGAAACACCTCACCTGCATGAATGGCCACAAGTGACAACTGTGAGGAGTCAGGACCGTTGCCACCAGGCGTCCCCTAGTCACGTGATACTCAGAGGGTACCGATGTCACGTGACCGCCGCAGACTCTGTACAGCCAGGTACTTGGCTACGCCCGGGTGGCACTTTCTTCTCTTCTTCTCTTTTCTGCTCCTCAGTCTATTATTGTCGTTAATAGAGCTTCATCGCCGGTTCCCCCACTGTGCCCG